>CAUYRT010001794.1:0-17401 GCA_963574885.1 Lepilemur ruficaudatus
AACCACAGGATGTGAAAGCAGACTTTGTGAAGAAGGTTAAGGGAGTTAGATGAAATAATTTAGAGAAGGGAAGACTGAGAGGGAGCCTACCACTTTACCTCAAGTTTGTGGATAATAGTTACTAGCAGTTCATGTCGTTCAAGGACAAGAAAATAGAGAATGAGCTGATATTGCAATAGGTAGGATATAGGTTAACTAGAATGACCTTCTTGGAATCAGGTTAACAGTGGAATGCCTCACAATTAATGGAATAGGAGATCTTCAGCAGAAAACTGAGCAGTGACTTGAAGGGAAGGATGCTTAAGCATTTCATTCCTAACCCAGGTAAGGGAATGTTACTATTTCTATAGAATTTATAGAAATTCTACAAATGGCGAGGTATTATGGGAAGTGACCAGTTTTTCTTCACACACTGTTCAACTCCACTTATTCATAGAGGTTAAAAGGTATTTATAACCTATAATTTAGGAGGTCTTAGAATCAATGGCTTACCATTTAACCAAGCCTTAGTTGGTTTTTCTGAATTTGACTACTATAATTCCCACCATTTCTAAACATTAAAGTTTGAATATTCTCCCTTGGAAAAATTTCCATCTTAAAAATAGATTACTAACTTTTATAAAACTGTTGTTAAAACCCAAAGAAATTGATTAGGTTCCAGTTAGCTCCTTTACTAAAAGGTGTGTTCTTTTTATGATAGGAAGATTGGCAATATTCATGTCTGAGAAATGGATCTATAAATGCCCACTAGCATTCAAATCCATATAACTTTTAAACTTAAAAGAAGATTTGGAATGTGTTTATATTTAACTTTTTGTACTTTTTGTTTAAACTTATTTTTGTATAGCAAAGGAGTTAATAAATCCATTACAAACTTGCTTCAATAAGCAGAATTATTGTCATTGATTGCATTTTTTATATGAAAAAAACCAATTAATGTTTTATGCTCTTTAGCAATTCCAGGGCAGCTGAAACTTCATGTTTGTCTGTATAGGTATGAGGATGACTAAGTGTGTCTATATGTGTATGTATATATGCTCACATACATGCACACTCATCTTCCAAAATTTTAAATAGTTACTAAAACATAATCCTTCAAGAATAGTAATGATTGGTGTGGATGAAATCCTTAGGCTTGATAAATGATAGAACACTGGAACAATTTTGGTTCAGGGTTACTTTATTAAATCTGTGATTTTTAAGTAGAGAATAGTCTTACGTTATGTAACCAATCAGGAAAGTATAGAATCTAAAACTATATTGTTTTATCCTTAAAAACAATTGGATTTCAAACTGATAGACTTATAAACTTATATGTCGCAGTTGTAAGAGGTAACATGGAGGAAGAAGTATTGCATGCCAATTTAGATAGTAATGATTTGAATGTGTTCACAATTATCACTGCATTATTTTATTAATATTTGCTCATCTGTTAAATAACATTTACAACAAAACTATATAAATCCATTAAATAGATAAATGTTTTGATTATCTTTTATTGTTTATTTTTCATCTTCAGGGATTCATTACATTGACTATACCTTTCAAACCATAATCTACAGCTTAATTAAGACTTGCAGTTATAAATTTTGAGCCAACATATTAAGAGAGAAGTTATTGCTTTTGGGGGTACAATATTACTAATGAATGTTTTGCTCTGTGACACCACGGCTGGTATAAAATTCTAAGTCTATCCAAAAGAAACTGTCTTTGATTTCACTATTTAGAGATCATAAGTCAACTTTTTATGTACTATAAGCTTCTGAGAAATGAAATCCAAACCCATTGATGACTGAGTAAATTTCACAGCTTGTAGAAAAGACACATATCATTGTAATGTGTGAAATTTTAATCAAAAATGTTATGAAGGAGAAAGGTAAACTGACTGCTATAATTAATGTGTTCTGACACAGAGATTTAGCTGGCACATTTGTGGACTGTGCAGTGCTATGTTAACTGTTCCATTGCTTAAGGACTGTCAGAGTTTGATGAGTGCCTACGTTATGGTTTCATAACGCTCGACACATTTTCCTAGAGCGTCAGCTTTGTCATGATTTGAAATGTAAAGTCATTTCTTCCTTGGCTTTTCTATTAATATTTAGTTAGGTGTCATGGGTGCCTGATGATAGGGTATGTTATCTTCCTTTTAAAAGCAGTTTTCTTGAAAATAGAACTTTGTAAGCATTGCTTTTCAAATGAATCACCTTGAGTTTTGTTTCTCTGCTATTTAAATAGTATCCAATGTCGTAAAGGAGAGTAAAACTAATTGAGGTAATGAAAAAACTAGGCACTGGACCCTCATGCAGCACATTATAATAAAATATCTTCATATTATGCCACAGATATTTCATAATTAAGTAACACTTGCTTAGCCTCACAAAGTAAACAAAATATTAGTCCATATAGGAAATAAGCTCTAATTTTATAAAGGATATTTGCTATATATGTGTGATTTGGATGTAACATCGAATTCATGAACTATTTGAAAAATGCTGCTAAAATATTCTCTAAAAGAGCTTTCATGCCAGACACTGTCTTAGATGGTAGCTCTGTATTTCAAAGAGATTCTTCAGAAAATTATAGTAAATTTGGTTCCTGGCTCTGCTGTGTCAATCTACTTGCAGAGATCTACTGCAGACTCTCTCAGAGCACTGCCAGTGTGGTTGTACAGTAAACAAAAGACATACCTGAAAGGGGAAGACAGATCTGCCACTTAAATTAAATAGGAAATGAATTGGCCAGCAAGTTGGCATGTCTGCTGAGACAAATCATGGACAACATGTCTCTCAACAACAAAACTTATTTGTTTTCTCTTGCCAACAGATTCATCACTGCCCAGGCAAAACAGGCAAAATACATTAGTGTCATGGTAAACTGATAAAGAGAAGTGCCTCAATCTAGCATCCTCAATGGCGAAAGTCTTAGGGCAGTATTGATCTGTGTTATATAAATCTTGTTTTCTGTCTGCAGAAGTGAATCAGGAATGACCCGTAAGGTTAACAAACATTGTAATGTCTTTCAGCTGGGGCAGATGCCTGTGAGCTCCACACATTGTATTTGGTCAAGTTCCATCTTGTCATTTTACCGCCAAGAAGCTTAACTAATTGCTGGCAATCATAAGAGTGTTTGACGGAAGGAGAGAATTCCTACAATTTTGACCCCCTCTTTCCATCCCTTCTTTTTTTCTTAAGTCTTAACAAGCACTCAAAGCCAAGTAGCGGAAAACAATCAACACTGAATTAGTCAGCAGGAGTCTTCGCTTAGTTGAAAGTTTATGTAATTGGCATGTCATGTTCCTACATTGCCAAGAACAGACCTGATTAAGCTGATGCACTTTGTTTCAGTAAAGTTTGACAAAGAAACCTTCTCATCCTTTTGAGCTGCATGTCAGGGGATGTGCTTAACATGATTTACTTCTGTTCCTAAGGAACCAATGGCTAAATGCGTACTCTGTGAACAGATGAAATAAAATTTCTTGTCAAATTTAGGCCTGATGAAGTTGGTGTTTTAGGGAAAAAGGGAGAGAATAATGGTGGTAAAAGGCAATCATCAATGAAAAAAAATTATTAGAAAAAGTACAATTAGCCATAAAAATCAACTTTATTTTATAAACAAAGCACTAATAAAGGAACAACAAATTCATTCCTACTTTATAATGAGTGGTTCATTTGACCACTTATGTTTTCTTCACATGCAGAATCGTACGATTTTACTCATAAAAACATTGTCCCTGGAGCCTTAACATTTTTTTTTTAACAATGGACACTCTTTTTAAAGATTAATCAGCCATGGAATTTGGTCTGCTAACTTTTTACAATGCTTTATTAGGCTATGTATGATAGATTTTGCCCTTACTTGGAAAGCCAGCCTTTATAGTAAAAAAGTAAAAGCTTAGCATTAGAAGAGACTATCAAGCTTATGGTATTTTATTTGTATTTGTTCACACTAATGTCTCCTTGTCAGAACCCTAAATCAAATGATAGATTTGAACTTGTCTTAGATTATTAAAGCCAGCAGAGAGCAGTTGCTGAGGGAATAATCCACGCATCTATTACGTCATAGTTGACAGTATAATAGCAAGAGTCAGGAAACTAATGGAGTTTCTTTTTCTTCTCCCCTTTTGTCATAGAAAGGTCAAGCTAGTTTTCAACATTTTTATGTATGTCATTCTCAATATGGCAACAGAATCTCTTATGGAAAACAATGTAAGTAAATGTCTTCACGATGCTACTAGTCACCTGATCAAAAGCCAATGTTGAAAAACACTTCTAATGACTGTCTCTTATGCATCAGTGCACCTACTAATGAGCTGCCAGAAAAGGCTTTGTAAAGCTTTGCTAAGATAGAGCAGGAATGTGAGAAGCCTGAGATATAACTTCCCTGCTGTGATCCCTGCCTTTCTACTAACAGGGAGCCTAGACTGGGAGCTGCTAATGAGCGTGCTGGAGAGAGTGTCCAAACCAATGCAGGCTGGAGACAATTCACCTGTCTGCTTTCAGATCCAGGGTATGATGCATGACAGTAAGACACTCGGTAGTAGCTTTTCTTTAAATAATTTAGGTATTTATTGATTTTCCCTCTCTACCCCCATATTTTTATGTAGCCCCTGCATTTTATTTTCTTTCAGTGATTTCTAGCACCATCGGAGAAAAAGGAAGAAATAAAGATTATTCCTTATATCATCTTCCTTTGCCACCCACATATATAAGACATTGATGTCATTATGTCATATAATAGCAATATGGAATACCTAATTAATTTTTCTGTAGGGAAGAGAAATATGTGGTTTTTAGAGGTGGCATTTACAAAAATGAGGTAATTGAAATTAATAGCTTTTTAAAAGCCAAAATGTGGCTTATTTGAACTAAAGGAATTCAAAGTATGACATGTGTTTTGACACTTAAAACAATGTAAATGGCATAAGTTAAAGACTTTTCTCCCCCAGCGACGCCTTGTTCAACATCTTTATCCATAGGCAAAACCCAGCAGGATCTTTGTAAAGAACGCTTTACTTAACTTGGTTTGTAGAAATTCCTGGCCTATAAATGAAATAGTTAACTGCAGGATACCTTTCAAGTTCAATGCTAAGCTGTTCCCATTACACATTTTGATGCTATGCTTCCTTTGAGTTTTCCTAGAGGCTATTTTACTAGTTAATTTTTTTAAGTAAAAAAAAAATTACAGAATATAAACTGTGCAATTTCACCAATTCGCAATGCCACAGTTCTCCAAGAAAGAGAATCAACATCTCCAGCCATTAATTACAATCCTGACTATCTTCCTGCCTCCCAGGAGGCAGCCCGTGCGGTTCACCCGCGCTAGTGCTATCTGCTCCTTCCACTTGCCAATGCTCCTATTTTCCACAGCTCACCCTTGCTTTTTCTCAAGTTGATGCAACATGCCATGGGAAATTGCAGGCTCCGTAGCAACTGGGGAGATAAGAATGCTGTGTGCCTCGGCAGCCCCTTTTATACAAGAATCTCCAAAGAGCTTTATAAAAAATCTATTTTTTAATCCTCTAGATACCTCCATAAGATAGGTATTAGCCCAACTTCACAGCTAGCAGAATTAAAATCAGGGAGTATCTACCTGTGTCTCAGCCTGTGCACCCTTCTAGGTGTTGGATATGTTGCAAGGAGAGAGCTTGAATTCTGAACCCAATTCTGACAGTGCGAAGAAGGGGTTGGAATACATGTTTTCTACCAGGAAGTCTAGGGGTTCCAGAGAAATTGAGCTACACATAAGTATGTTTTTTAAAAGTAAAGTCTAGGCAGAAATATAAATAGCATAATCAATATTTAAGGTAACAACTATATTATAATAGGCCTGATTTGGAACTTTGTCATCAAGAAATCCTTACCTTCTCAAAGTTGATATTCCAAAGTACCATATTATAATTCTGTGTTTGGTAAACAATTTGCTGAAAGACTAGGGGAAATAGAGATGAATAAGCAAAGGTTTCTGAGCAAATCTCACTTCTGTACAGAGCCACCCAAGATGTAAAAATCAACTTCCTGCTCTCAACAAACTGACAATCTAAGAGGAAAGAGAGAAAATATTTAGGCTTATGAACATAAATGATATGCATATCATGAGTATAACTTGTTGCTAAAAAGCTAAGAATTTCACTCTCTGTAGTAATAAAATAACACAGAAAAAGTCCAGTTTATGATTCATATTCACATCTAATGGAAAAATAAATCCTTAATTAACACAGTAATTTCTCATTAAGAAATTCTTACTAAGAAATGATCTTGAAATACCGTGGAATGCCTTATTAATGTCTGCAGAGAAATCCAGGCTCTATAGATATAATTTTGTCATTTTCCTGTGCAATGTTACATTTTATATGTAAATTGTTTTTTTTTTTAATTGGGGGAAAACTACAAAGCATTTACAGTACAATGTTTACAGTCACAATTTGTAGTGAGCTGATTCACAAGACCCGAAGAATGGGTCCCACTTGTACTCACCATCAAATTGGTATTGACTGATTAACACTATGGTGCTCAAAGGGTGGGAATGAACACTGGGGAATTAGGGGGTGGGGGGTAGACCCAAGTCTGAGCGACATGGGGGGTCACTGTGGAGGGGTAGGATATGCTTAAATTGTGTTTTAATGTAAAGTTTATCTTTTAATCTCAGCCATTTGTCAAAATATATTTAATGTTTTCTTGAAAATTTTTCCTATTTTAGTTCAATACTATTTCTTTGCTACTCAGTGGCCAAATATTTCAGAACCTAAATAAATATCCAATAAATTATCAAATTAAAACTGTAAGAAAACCTGCCTTATCTCTCTCTATTTATTCTTTTCAGACTTTGAGCTTGTGGGGATATGCAAGTAAAACACAATGTTATCTTAACCTACAATAGATAAGTTACAGTCTTCTCTAACAAAGGGAATTTCCTGACAGTAAGTTAGGCTGTTTGGAAAAGATGTTCACTCTTTGAGCCACTTGGGTCCCATTATATAAGTAGCACATTGACTGGTGTTTTACACCCAGTGTAATATAGATTTTCCACTGGTATGAGTAAAATATTTGAGCAAGTATCCTCAATATACTTGTATTTATATATAAATTATATATATATGCTATTATGCTCAATATATATTCTAAAACACATGTAAAGAGAATATTAAGAAGGATGAGAGAGGATGTAGGAAATATTACAACATTTTATTTATTAGTAGGGCAAAATATATTTTGCTTCCACTAATAATATCAATTATAGTATTTTAGAGAACCTTATGTAATTAAATGATTCCTTATTTTTGGAAGTCTTGGATAAACTCTTGAAGGTAGAGCAATTCCAAAGAATGGTTCTAGATTCAGTTTATTTCAATACTTAGTTTTAATTGTTATCATGCCTGGAAATAAAAACCTTACAAATTTATTATGAAAGAATGCATTTATAACATCACACTGATTTTATAATTCCATTCAAAAGTATGTGAAGATTTTCATTTGAATGTTGTCTATAAATTTCCATCTGTTTAATAATTATTTTTGCATTTAGTTGGATTGAGTAGCATTTTAATGTTTCAACATTCCTGAAATTCTTCATTTAGGAGATTTCAATATATGTTAGAAAATTCTCATTTCATTTTTTTTTTAAGTGGACAAGGATAATTCTTTATGAGAGACACATCACTTTGGCCACAAAATCCCAGAGTGATAAATACCTTCAATATCTATTTTCAAAATTCATTTTCATTATATATTCTTTAGTGAAAGAGTTATAATGACTGTGTTTACTATTTTAGGAAATAAACTCATCTAGTTATACTACTGAAACCATTTTGTCATCATAGAAAGATCAACAAATTTGGAACACTTGCCTTTTTATAAAATAAAAACACATATCTCTTCCAAGAACTTTCTTGTGAGTTAACCAGGAAAGATATTCTTGGCATTCTTCATGTTATCCAAGATTACTATAAAGAGTCTACTTTTTAAATGGATTGTTTTTATAAAAATTATCCAAACTTTTTATCTTACAGTGTGAAAAGTGCAATTTGTTACAATATGTTGAACGTAAACAACTGTGTATGACCGTCTCTGTCAATCACATTGTGGAAACCTATTCTTTCCTCAGGATGGCTCTCCTGGCATGCATAGCAATGATCATCTCCCGCATGGACCAGTGTTGATTTCTATTAAAACGTAATTCCTTTCTGTTTATTAGATTACAATGAATCATTTTAAGGCCCTGTATTTTTTTCTATGCCTTAGTAAAATGACTTGTTCACTTTGGAAACCATTATTCCAGACAATAACAGGATAGGGTGAGGATGATTAGAAAAGCTAGCAATCTGAATAGAAGTTTAGTTGGGACTAAAGAAATATTATCAAACATGAAAGTAATAGCGGAGACCATATGAGAATTGGAAATTATCAAAAAATTTATTTCCCTATGCCTACTACTAGAATGGTAATCAAGAGTTCATTGAACATGATCACGAACATTAGGAAAAGTCAGTATATCGGCTGGTCATAAAATAAGGTACAAAAGTCAACAGATTTCTTACATACTTAGGATATATTAGATCAGAAACTATAGTGACTGATAAATTACCATTTTTAATATTAACACAACATTATAAAACCAAGAAGTAAACCCAGAGAGAAATATGCAAGGTCTATATGAATAAAACTGTAACACGTTCTGAAGGACACAAGAAGATGACTTAAAAATGGAAAGATCTCTACATTCTTGGGTAGGAATATAGATACACAGGGATATGGAAATAGTGGTTGCCTCTGAGAAAAGGAACTTAGAGATGGGGCAGTTGTTTTTCAACATATATCTTATTGATTGCTTAAACTTCTTTTTAAACCATATGCAATTATTTTTTTCAAATGAATATAAAATTTATACTTGTGCTGTATTCATACTACAGGGCAGGCAGGGTTGTAAATACTTTACATGTATGAACTTATTTAACCCTCACTACAGCCCCATGACTTGCATGCTATTCTTATTTTACATATTACAAAACTGAGACACATATAGGTTAAGTTATTTGCCAAAGATTACATAGTTAGTGGCTGAGATTTTTAATTTAAGTAGTCTAATAAAAACTCTAAGCTCTAAGTACTATCATATGCTTACTCTCTAGAATAAACACCTCAAATATTCTATTTTTCCCAATTATGGGAAGATTTTAATAATCTAAAATAATCAAAGAAAACTATGAACATTTTTAAAAAGTGTTCTAGAGAGTGATATCAGCAAGATGGTAGAATAGGACTTTCTAGTATTTGTCTCCTTGCAGAAATGTCAATTTGAACAACTATCCACACATGAAAATATCTTCACAAAAACAAAGGAAACCAGGTAAGAGATTATAGCAAATGAATATAGCACAGAAATAAGTAAAGATACACTGGAGAAAGCAGGAAGGGTAGTTTTATATTATTTGCATCACCCCTTTCTCAACCCCAGGCAGCACAGTATGGAGAAAGATAGCCTCTCCATGTGGGAAGAAGGGTGAAGTAAACACTGGACTTTGCCTAAGACACTAACGCCAGGCCTCTCCCAGTAAAACCCAGCGCCAGGCAGGCCCCGAAGGCTCAGACTCCAGGCTGATACTGATGACTGCCAATGCCAGGCCAGCCAATGTGGCTGTAGGCCCCAGGCCAGCCCTGTCCACCCCAGCACCACACCGGCCCCCATGGCCTCAGGAACCAGACTGGTACCTGTGAACCCAGCTCTAGGCTGGCCCTTGTTGTACAGAGGCTCCAGGCATTCCCCCACAGACCCTAGGCCAGAGCCAAGCCAGTCCTCAAGGCCTCAAACTCTAGGCTAGCCCCCATTGCTCCAGGCACAAGGCCAGCACCGATGGATCCAGAGTCCATTCCCACTCTAATAGGTGCCCACACCATGCTGGCCTCTGCAGACTGAGGCTCCAGGCCCACCCCTGTGGACTCAAGACTCAGGTCTATCCCTATGGGATTTGGCCCCAGGATCACCCTAGCATAAGCCAGCTTTTATGGAGTTAGGCTCTAGGCCACCCCTGTGGATCCAGACACCAGACCCATCCCAGCAACTAGCCAGCTCCTACAGATTCAGGCTGAAGACCCACCTTCACACTAGGTAAGGCCCCTAAGGATCCAGGCTTTAGACCACTTTGCACAAACACAGGCTATAAGCCTGCCCTAATGGATCCAGGCTCCAGCCCCACTCTTGCAGATCCAACCAACAGGTCCTCTTCAGTGGATCTTGGTGCCAGACCAGCCCCATGTAAATGCAGGATCCTGGCTCACCCCAGCAGGCTGAAGCTCTAGGCATGCCCCAGTGGACCCATGCTCCAGACCCAACCTAGTGGACCTAGGCACCAAGCCCACCCTCCTGCTTACCCAGGCACCACACCACCCTGCCTGAGAAATTTAGCAGCAAGTCTACCCATGAACCACACCAGAAGACCTGCCATTATCTTTGACTGGTGAAGACCTTTCCCTGTAGATGCCAGTCTATAAAGACTGGAATAAGTGCCTACTTCTTCAAATGTACAGACATCAATTATGGTCACAAGTATCACAAAAACATGACACCACTAAAGGAAAATAAAGCACTAGTAACTGACTGTAGAGAATTCAAAATTTACAAACTGCCTGCAAACAAATCAAAACAATTGTCTTAAAGAAGCTAAGTGAGCTACAGGAGAACATAGACAATTAAAAGAAACCAGGAAAACAATACACAAACAAAATTATAAGTTCAATAAAGAGATAGAAATCATTTAAAAAAAGAAGTTTTGGAGCTAAAGAACACAATAACTGAGTTGAAAATTTTTAAAGACAGTTTCAACAGCAGACTTGAGAAAGCAGAAAAAAGAATCAGTGAGTATTGAAGACATGTTATTTGAAATTATCCAGTCAGAGGAACAAAAAGGAAAAAATAATAAAAAAGAGTGAAGAAATTCTATAGGAATTTAGTGGCACCATGAAGTGAACCAATATATACATTATTGGTGTCCCAGAGAAAGCAGAGAAAAACAAATGTACAGGGAGTTTATTAAAGAAATAATGCAGACAACTTCCCAAATCAGGAAAGGAGAATGAACATCCAAATCAATGAAGCCCAAAGAACCCTAAATAGATTAAGTATAAAGAGATCCACACTTAGACTCATTGTAATCAAAGCTTCAAAAGTCAAAGTGAGGATTCTAAAATCATCGAAAGAAAAGCAATTCATTACATAAAAGGAAACATTCATAAGACTATCAGTACATTTCTCAGCAGAAACCTTGCAGGCCAGGAGACAGTGGGATGAAATATTCAAAGCACAGAAAGAAAAACTACGAACTAAGAGCTACAAACAGCAAAGCAGTCCTTTAGAAACAGAGAAGAGATAAGGGCTTTCCTATACAAACAAAAGTAGGAGTTCATTACCACTAGACCTGCCTTATAAGAAATGCTAAAGGGAGTTCTTCAGGCTTAAAGAAAGGACACTAATTAGTAACATGAAAACATGTAAGTATAAAACTCACTGATAAGAGTACATAGTCAAATTCAGAATACAGTTTACCTTGAACAAAACCCAGTTTATCTGGTTTTGAACTGCTTGGGTCCACTTATACGCATATTTATTTCTGCCTCTGCCACTCTTAAGACAGCAAGACCAATCCTCCTCTTCCCCCTCCTTCTCAGCCTACTCAACATACATAAAAACTATGAGGAAGAAGATCTTTATGATGATCCACTTCCATTTAATAAATAGTAAACATATTTCCTTTTCATTATGACTTTTTAAATAACATTTGTTTTTCTCCAGCTTACTTTATTGTAAGAATACAGTATACAGTGTTTTGTATATGATCAAAGTTAAGTTTTTATCAGCTTAAAATAGGCTGTTATAAGGTGTTTTATGTAATCCTCATGGTAATCACTATACAAAAACCTATAGTAGATACACAAAAGATAAAGAGTAAGGAATCAAAACATTCCACTAGAGAAAATCATCTAATTGCAAATGAAGACATCAAGAGAGGAGGAAGAGAATAAAATATCACAAAAGAATATCCAGAAAACAATTAGCAAAATGAAAGTAATAATGGCTTATCTGTCAATAACTACATGGAATTTAAAAGGATTAAATTCTCCAATGAAAAAGACATAGAGTGGCGAAAAGAAAGTAACAGAAATATATGCTGTCTACAGGAGGCTTACTTCATTTTTAAGGACACTTATAAATTGAAAATAAAGAGATGGAAAAAGATATTCCATATAAATAGAAACTAAAAGACAGAAAGGGTATCTATAGTTATAACAGACAAGACAGATTTTAAATAAAAAAAACTGTAAAACAAGACAAAGAAGGACACTGCATAATGAAAAAAGAGCCAATTCATTAAGAGGATATAACAATTGTAAATATATATGCACCCAACACTGGAACACCTAAATATATAAAGCAGATATTAGAAAGTCTGAAGGGATATGTAGACTGCAATGCCATAATGGTAGGGGACATTAATACCTCACTTTTAACAATGCACTAATCATCCAGACAAAAAATCAATACAGAAACATTATCTTAAACTACACTTTAGACCAAATAGACCTAACAGACATGTACAGAACATTCTATCCAACAGTACCAGAATACACATTCTTTTCAAGTGCACACAGAACATTCTCCAAGATGAAAAATATGTTAATCCCCAAAACAATTCTTAACAAATTTAAGAAGATTTAAATAATATCAAGTGTATATTGGTACAATATACACTACAATATACACTACAAAAGGCTTACTTCATTTTTAAGGACACTTAGAGATTGAAAATAAAGGGATGGAAAAAGAAATGGTATGAAACTAGAAATAAATAACAGGAAAAATTTCTACAAATTCACAAGTATGTGGAAATTAAATATTCTCCTAAAAACCAATGGATCAAAGGAGAAAGTAAAAGAAAATTTAAAAATATCTTGAGCTGGGGCAAGATGGCTGATTAGAGACTTGCCAGAGCCTCCCAGAGAGAAAATTGGATTTCAGATAAAAGAAAGGGGAAGAGAGACACAGATCAGGTGTAGATAATAGAGAGAATTGTTGGGGTTTTCTGAGGACCTCAGGGAGGAAGACTGTGAAGAAGAGAAGGAAGAAGATAAAGGAAAAAAAGATGTTCATAAGGATCAAATCCAGAGAGGCTCAGAGCCCAGTGAAAATGAAAGGGGGAATCCCTTTCTCCATTCCATGAGCCTTTGCTGACCAGCAGGCTACCAAGTTTCTTGAAGGCTTTTTCACCCCCACAAGCCCAGGCATGGCAGCAACATGGAATAGTGGGGAGACCTTGTGAGATCCTGGAGCTTTGGTCATTCGGTATGGGGTTCCCCTCCAAGGAGAGTGTCATGAGAGGCTGGAGAGCTGGCTGTCTTCCATTCAGACGCTTCCTCAACTGCTCCTCCCCCTGACCACTGCAACTGGAAGGGCCAAAAATTTGGTAAATGGACACCTCTCTCCAGCAGGTACCTTACCAGCTGTGTGCAGCCTGAGGGCAAGCTCACCCAACTTAGCCCCATCCAGCTTCACTCTCCCACCCACCTTCACTGTGATAGAGAGTAAAGACACACCTGGAAGTTCCAGGGCCCCATCAACCACCCAATTTGAGAGTTCCCTGCTCACTGGTGTTTTGTGGAGTCACAAATGTAATCAGGTTGGCATTTTTGCTTTTTCTTTGCTTTTATTTTTGGAGAGCTGTTGGTTAAATATTTACCAGCATACCACTTTACCTACCAGGTTGGGTATAGAATTCTAAATTCAAATTTACTTTCACTATATATTTAGAAGTCCTGGAAACTATTCTTCTATTGGTAATTTAAATTTCTTCTTTTTCCCTACATTTTCTCTTCTCTTTTCGGATACCTTTGAGTATTGGTTATCTATTCCATGGAATGTAAACTCCATCAAGGTAAGGATTCTTTCTTATTCACTACCTTAAAAAATCCGTGAAGATAATATGTGGCACTTAGTAGGCACTAAATATATATTTGACTAATGAATGTGTCAAATCTTGTTGGAAAAATTGGCCCTCGCAGATTAAGCTTCTATATCTCTTTACTTTTTACTCAAGTGTTCAATCTCTTTGATGTCTCTACTTTAAGTTGAGGCAAGTTTTCAGTAAATTTTTCCATGTCTTTTATTTTCATTTCCACAATCAATTCAGTTCCAGGAGATATTTCTTGTTCTTGACTGCTCCTTTCCCATAGCAGCATGTTTTGTATTATGATTCAATGCCATCATCTCATTTCTCTTCAAGAAAACATTTGGAATCTTTTTAGCATCCCTTTTCCTTCTTTTACTTCTCTTTGCTCTCTCTCTGATGTCTTTCCCTTTCTTCATCTTAGTTCTTTTTTACTGTATTGCTGATTTTCCCTAGGTCTTATGATTCTTTAGTGGTTGGTTTTTATTTACAAGGACAAATTTGATTAATATAGGTATTTCATATGGGTTTCCTTTTTTATTTCTGGCCCTATACCCTATTTAAAAGGACTGATCATAAAACCCATGTGTGTGGATGAAGTTTGTTTACAGGAAGGTTTCACTTTGGTCTAGCAGGCAAGAGACTCGCTACATCTCACACCATACTACATGTCAATACTAAAAGGTCCTACTCTGAAGAATCTACACTCTATTCTGAGATATATAAAATATTTTTAAATTAGCTGTCCTTTCTCTACCCATAGGTTTGATTCCAAATGCTTTCACTTTTAAGAAATTATACAAAATGACTGGTTCTCTGATATTTTTGTCCTTTTCTTCCATATAGCATCTACCCTGAATTTTAAAATATTTTTTCACTTTTATACTTCTTTATAGTCAACTTGATGGGCCTTAATAAGAAAAGATAGTTAAAATGTATGCTCAGCTCTCTATCTTGAATTGTATAGTTGGCTTGCATCTTAATAACTTCTTCAACAATAATTTAAATTCTGGCTACTTGAAAGATTTTTTCACTTCAAGGAAATAGATCTCTAATGTGATATTAGACATTTGTGAGAATTTGCATTATAAAATTTGCAGTGAATAGTATTATATCTATATTCTGGGATGCACCTGTAAGTTAAAATAGCACATCTTAAAATCTCGAACCTAATAGCTTCTTGGGGAAAATGGAATGTAGGAGAATAATTTGGTAAGAGTGAATCTCACACTTAAGGAAACCTGCCTATTTAATGTCAATGTTCTATGTAGTTCATTTAGACATATGACATTGGGCTCTCACATGGAAAAATGAAGGAAGAGATGCATTTTGAACAAAGTGTATTAACAATAGAAAATCAAAGCTATTTCCTTTGAAAACATTTTAGCCTCTTATGAATACTTACATAACCGTAATTGCTAAGTGAGTTATGACAAGAGAAAACTTAACTAAAACCTCTATATTTTCTTGCCTATTGTGATTAGATGCAAGAAGGGGTTATTGGCTCTTAAGATTCTTTATTGGCCCTACTTCTAGAGTTCCTGGAACTTTTTTTCTATTAATAAATACCCATAGCTAGAATGTAACTATGACAAATGATCATTGGCATATCTGTCTGTTTCCAGTAATTGAGCAGGCAGTCTATAACTCCATGTACTATAGATTTGTTGTGCTATAACAATCTAATTATATTAATGCTGTTCATTTACATTGCCATCTTCTGATTGTGAGGTCTTCTTGGCTTCTGGAAAAATATATAAGTCAATTAACTAATCCACACAGCACATACACAATGGTCTTCTGGATTGCTGCCACAATCAACACATTCAGAACATGATGAATTTTAAATCTCTGTCCCTAGGAGATCTGAATCTCTAAAGTTTTGATTTTTTTTTTTTAAAGTGGGTCAATCTGGACTAGTCACCATTTCTAAGTTCAATGTCTTTTTTAACCTATGAAATGAGGGAATTGTACTAAATATTGTTTTGTGTAGCTTTTAGCTTTAAAATTCTATGGTTTTAGAATTCAAAGATGGCAGAATATACAATAATACATACAATAATAAAAGATGGTAAAACATACAGTAGTAATATCCTTACATATAATGCAGAAACTTAAGAATATTTAAATTTGGATGTATTGCCTTATATGGATTTAAAATTATGAAACAACCCTGGGTTAGTGCAAAATTTTTATACTTGGAAACTCTTAAACTGATATAAATGTAAAACTTTCTTAAAACCATTCTTCAATTTTGGCAAAAATTTAATCATTTTTCAATATATTACTATGTAACATATTATATGCCAGAAAAATGATTAATAAAAGTTGAAATCAGCTAGTAATTTCATTAAGTTAAGTGAAATGGGAAATCAGTGGCACAAAAGGTGAAAAGTAAATGCCTCTTTCATGTTCTCATTTAACTCATAAATAATGCAATTAGAGCATTGTCTTAAATGTTTATTGAGACCATGCTCTCTCATTGAGAACTTTCAGACTTTGCTCTCCTAATGCTTAAATGTTCAATTTCATTAATACAGTTTTGGCATGAGTAATAAAATATAAATGTTTTACAGAATTCAAGCTCTAAGAAGGGACTGTGAGACAGTTGGTGTGTTTCTTAAAGTATTTCCCTCCAAATTAATTTAAATTGGCTCTGGAATGAGCACTGAAAATTTGCTTAAGGACCATAAGAAAAAGGTAATTATAAATGACAGAGCATCTGACTTAGGGGAGCTATCTGGTGGGGTGCTTGGTATTCATCCAAGTTTTCTCTAACAACTATATTAATTATCTGGAAGAAGAAATAAACAGCATGCTAATTAAATTTGCAGCTGATAATAATTGGAAAGTGTTGCCAACTCCAATGCAAAAAAAAAAAGGACAGAAAGAAAAAGAAAAGAAATAAAAGAAATAATTAAGAGAAAAGTAGAATGGGGTTGATAAATTATCAGAAATATGAGAAAACAAGAATGAAATGACAAATATGGTAGAGAAAAAATAGAATAGAAGAATCTCAACCTTAAATCCATGAAAAGGATACATTAATAAACAATTTTAAAGATTTATACTTTAGTTAGTATTTTAACAAATATTGTAATCTTGGATGTGGTAGAAAATGCACATGGCCATCTGTAGTGCTTCCATATCTTAAATATATGAGTCATCAATAAATTTTATAGCGAGAGAAAGCCCTAACACAAAAGATACATGAAGTCTTGGTGGTGGGTATTTGGAGAAATCAATACAATGAGAAAGGTAAGAATATTGTTTATCAAACTGAATCATGTTTAGTCTTTCTTCTACATAATCTCCATTTGAACACTCTTACCACCAGCGTTTACACACTCTTTACTTATTATCGAAGGCAAACAGCTGGAATTTTTTAAGATCCAAAATTATTCGTTTTTTTTTTTTTTTTTTTTTTTTTATTAAAAAATCTATTATATGGCATTTTCCAGGTGTACCGTT
>CAUYRT010001796.1:0-48810 GCA_963574885.1 Lepilemur ruficaudatus
TAGCAAAAGAAGTATCTAGGACATATTCTTATTGGTGCCATAAAATGCTCCAAGGTAACTTTTTCTTTCTTTCTTTCTTTCTTTCTTTCTTTCTTTCTTTCTTTCTTTCTTTCTTTCTTTCTTTCTTTCTTTTTTTGACAAGGTCTCTCTCTGTCACCCAGCTGGAGCAGGCTGGAGTACAGTGGCACAATTATAGCTCACTGTAACCTCAAACTCCTGGGCTCAAGCAATCCTTCCACCTCAGGCTCTGGAATAGCTGAGACTACAGGCATGAGCCACCCCACCTGGCTAATTTTTTAAAAAAATTTTTCATAGATATGGGGTCATTGCCCAGGCTGGTCTCAAGCTCCTGGCCTCAAGTTATCTTCCTGTCTCAGATTCCCAAAGTGCTGGGATTACAGGTGTGAGCCACTGTACCTGACCTAAAAGCCAGGTGTTTTTAAATCCTAATTACAGAAGCATTATTTTCTATAGAATTAGGCTCGTTCCATGAACAAACAGTTGAAATTTGGGTGGTTGATCTAAGTAATGATTGTTTTTTCTACTGATTCATTTAGGAGTGGCATGTGTATAATCCTGGGTTAAGCATTATCAATAGTACGTATAGCCCCACAAAAATGAAGTGCTCTCTAAGGGCATACAATTTCTCCGTAAAGAAGGAACTAGACTCTCTCTGGTTTAGAGCCTTCTTAAAATCCTTAAAGTAAGATTAATCCTCATTTGCATACCAAACCCCGAAAGGTGGGGTTTTTAGGTATTCTCCTAGCATGGAAATCACTTAGCTTTACAATATTTAAACATTGCCAGCAGCTTCCAGAAGAGTGAAGCTTCTTGTGAGCCCTGTGTACTTGAGACATTATTTAGAAATTAGGTGCTACATTGAGAATGTATTAAAGCCTTTCGGATAATATTCATCTAAATTTTCTTGCTTGAGTTTGTTACCTTCTTTATGTCTTCCCTCCAATCTTAATTTCTTTGTTTCTGGGGACTAAAACAAACAAACAAACAAACACCTCTAGGACTGTGATTACTTTAATGAGCTGGGTTAGATTGGTCAGGGAAACATGAAGGACTTCTGTTATGTTCCCGTATTGATTTATTGAAACAGATTTTGAATTTGTAGCCTAAGTTTTGGTAGCATGAGAATTCAAATTAAGACTGATGTCCTGAGAAAGTTATCAGTTCAGACATATAGTTCCTCTAGTATGTAATACAACCCTTTTCTGTGCCAAAACATGTCTGAAAAGCATACCCCATTCCTTTTAAGCACTGAATAAAGGCAGTCATTAATTGGAAGAATCAAGACAAAAGGTACATGAATAAGAAAAAGGATTTTTCTTCTAACACTAATTAGTTCACACAGTCCCTTGAACTGGAGTGCAATCCTTTTATGGTCTGAATTAATTTTCTCTTGGGGGACAAAGAATCTGCTACTGTTTTATTTTAAGACCAGAAAAATGATCTTCCATTTGGCCAAGAAAGTTCAAAACAATTAAAGTGGACGTCTAAATGAGTAAAATTAATTCTTTGTCTTTCCTGGGAAAATAACATGCCAACTTAGGAGAAATAAATGGCTGGTGTTATTTCAGAGAAGGAAGGTAAGTGCTTGTCAGTACGACGTCTTCTAGAACACTGAATCTGAAAAAAGGTTTTGGTAAGAAGAGGGAAACATCTGGACTACCCAGAACCCAATCATATGTCATTTGGATGTTTTTCATCTTAAAGTTGGAGGATGTTTCTGTATTAGCAGGAGATGCTTGAATAAGAGTGAAAGAAATTATTTCAACTGAGTTGCTTTTTGAAATTAGTAATTCCTTTATTTTATTTCTTCAAATACCAATTCTGTTTCTTAAATTTTGATCATATAACTCTGGTATTTCAGAGTAAGTTTATTTTCTAACCCATGAATTTTAAGAATTGTTCCTTAAACATAGGCTTATAAGAATTTGGTGTTACTCAATTGTCAGGATGGAAGAGAATCTTCCCTGTCGTCAAATTTTAATATCTGCCAACCCTATTTTATTTTATTTATTTATTTATTTATCTTTTGAGACAAAGTCTCACTCTGTTGCCCAGGCTAGAATGCCGTCAGCCTAGCTCATGGCAACCTCCTGGGCTCAGGTGATCCTCCTGCCTCAGCCTCTCAAGTAGTTGGGACTACAGGCATGTGCCACCATGCCTGGCTAAATTTTTCTATATATTTTTAGTTGTCCAATTAATTTCTTTCTATTTTTTTTTTAGTAGAGATGGGGGTCTCGCTCTTGCTCAGGCTGGTTTCGAACTCCTGACCTTGAGCGATCCTCCCGCCTCGGCCTCCCCGAGTGCTAGAATTATAGGCGTGCCTATTTTAAATTATACAATTTAACTTGCAAGTACATTAAAAACTGTAATTGACACAGAAAATCTGATAAGTAACGTAGGAAATGACAAATTTCCTCCAGAATTTTAGATTCTTTTCTTTTACAAGTACAGATATTTTAAAATACTGAGCAAGACAATACTTTGAATAAGTGAAAATTGTGGTGAAAATAAGAAAATATTCCTAGAATATTTTTAAGAAGAAACATTCAAAAGGGTCAAAAATAGTTTCTGTTTAATTTTATATACAGAATATATATGATGCATATATACATGCACATGTTTATATGTATCTACGAAAACTAATCTATAGAGAGAAAAAATTATATGTGTGTGTATATATAATTTGTAGTACTGCCCTAACAAAGCACTACCACTGAGTAACTTAAACAAGAGAAATTTATTGTCTCATGGTTCTGGGGACTAAATTTCCAACATAAAGGTGTCAGCAAGGTTGATTCCTTCTGAGGTTGTGAGAAAGAATCTGTTCCGTGGCTCTCCCCTCGCTTCTGTTGGTTTGATACCATCTTTGGTGTTCCTTGACGTCACTCCCTCTCTGCTTTTATCAGCACATGGCATTCTCCCTGTGTGTGTCTCTCTCTAGGTCCAAATTTCCCCTTTTTGTAAGAACACCAGTCATATTGGATTGGGCCTACCCTAATGACTTCATTTTAACTAGATTACCTCTGTAAAGATCCTATCTGGACAGCAAGCAGTTTCAGAAACCATGACCAGTGATCTTTGAGTAAGGGCAGGAGGCTAATCTCAAAGTAGAAAATTTTGCCTGTTTCAAGTTCCAGCTGAAGCTGACCCAAACTGCAGGATGGGAAGAGTTAAACTGTAAATAAAGATTGAGATTTTGACCATTACACAGGATTGAATCCATTTTTTTTAGTACTGACATGACAGTGTTTTATGACTAAATGTGACCAGAGATCTTAAAAATTATTAAAGATTGGAACATGTTGAGGTATGGTCAATATCTTATCAAAAAGGATGATGAAATAGCCTAAATATTGAATTTAAAGGTAAAGTGAGGGAAAACTATAAAATTGTTTTTTGTCAAATTCCATGGAATTTTATATTTTCAAATTTATATTTTAATGTATATTAAAAACTGCTCTTTGCTAAATACTAATAAACACGTACTGTATCAGGCCCGACGCTATGTATTTAAGGATCATCATTTTAAAGTCTCATTCGAAACCTACAAGTATTATTAGATATTAGTACCTTACTTTTATTTAGATAACTACATTACAGAAAGGTTAAATAGCTTGGCTAAACTACTCAAATTTTGCCTGCTACATGCTTTTTGTCTAAGACAAATACGACGCGTATTCATTTTTCACACTCTCTTTTCCAAAAGTAAAGAAAATAGCTTATTGCTTTTCCCGTAGTGAGTAATCAAGAAACATTAAAGTGTAATTGAATATAATCAGGCTTAGAACCTAAGGTAGTGGTGAAGAATTGTGATAATAGTTGTTGCTTCCTATCACATATAAAGAGATAAATTACTTATTAGGGGAAAAGCAATTATTAAAATATCATTTAAACATCTGATCTAGGCTTTTTCTCAGTTTTCAGATGTTTTGGATTTTTTTGCACCTACAAAATCTTCACACTCAGGTAGGCTCAGATCATAGTAGAATGACATCCACAGTTGACCAAAGGATCCAGAGGGCTCACCCCATTCTGCAACACATGACACAATCACTGCCACCGGCATACATTGATGTGGATTTCCTGCTTTAGACTACATTTCCCCAAAGCCATCACTTTGCTGTGCCATTACGTACACTTACGCTGTTACTTCTTGATGCAAGGATCCAGTCTGCTACAGCCAGATGGTGTATTATTGGAGGCTTTGTTAAAGCACCTCACCCACTTGGAAATAGCAAAATAGTGTGTAGAGATTCACACTGTGAACTTTTATCCAAGAAGGAACATGGGAACTCAACAGAAAAAGTGAAAGAAAGTTCAGAAACTTTAAAAGGAGAAACAGACAGCAACCCATGCTGTGGGATCAGGTGTAAAACTGTGAGTCTTCGGAGCATAAAAGCGGGGAGACATTGGCTCCATGACATGCATTTCCACTGGGAAGCCAGGCAATCCAGGTCCTGGGGGAGCTCCTTAATCCTACCTAGTGCTAGATCCAACTTGGTGTGTGGTGAGGAGTCTGTGAGAAGGAACAGCATCAGAAAGTGCTTTGTGTGCACTCCCAGACTACAGCTCCAATACAGGAAGCCATTCCAGATCCTAACTCATAGGGGACCTGGTAGAAATCTGCCAGCCAACTTGGGCAGTGGTCATAGGTTGGGAGAGGCTCCCAACTGAGATGTGTGATCTAATCTTGAGTGGGGGACATACTCCCACGGCTAGAACTGAGAGGCAAGTAGGGAGTGTGTTCTTGCTGCAGATGTCGAGTTGTGTTCCCCTTGCCTTTGCAGGACTGGACTGGGAAGGGAGTGGCTTGGAAGCCATGGCTTCTGTCCCAGGCAAAAAGTCTTACAGCCTGGGGCAATTCTGTGATCTGAGAACAGACTGTTTGGGACTCAGCTGGGTCTCTGAGCTTGCTACCAGTGGCAGGCCATGAGTGGGAGACCCACAAGGTCAAGAGTATGGAAGCTGGGCAGGTCCCATTACTGCCTTCTGGGCTGTGGAGCTTGAGCTTCCCCTATTTCCCTGTGTGGGCTCTTTAGTGCAGCAAACGTGGTTCTGCTCCTCCCTGGAACATTGTCCAAGTGGCCAGGGAACTGCCCTCCAACTCCTGTTGGAGTTGCTGCTTGTGCCCACCACTAGGGAGCCTAAATGCAGATAGCCTGATCCAGACTCCATCTGGCTTTGTCTTCTCACCTACCTTGTGGCAGAACATGGGGCAGGGACTTCTGGGAGTTTCATGCCCCAGTCTATCACCTGGGACATCTGAGTACTTCTTCTAGTTAAGAAAGGTCAAGCATAAATCCCATGGCCACCACTGCAGCTCAGCTAGCTCTCTTATGCAAGTACTACTTACTTGCTAGGAGGTCAACCTGCATAGCCCATAACAACACCTGCTGACACAAACTGTACAATGCTTTGAAAGAAGAAAAGCTTTGTATGACTTCTGATAACACCATGGCCCCACCACCCTGGCTACTCATAGAGTACTTGAACCCATTCACCTGCCTGGAAAAATACTGCTACAGCTGGCATTTGAGAAATCTACTACATGAAGGTTGTTTATAAACAAGGAAATCTTTAAAAAGTCTATGCCACTTCCCCACCACCCCCATCAAGGCTGGTGCTTGAGCCCACCATTGGGGAAGCTAAGAGTGGGGCCAGCCAAGTCCATCTTCACCCAGCTTTGCCCTTCTCTCGGTGTGAGAGCAGAGTCCAGGCTACTATATGTTTCACAGACCAGTCCATGGTCTGAGGCATTGGAGAGTTTCTCCAGGTAAATAAAAATCAAATATATACTCTACTGCTACTGCCACAGCAAACAGACCTGCAAATGCCACTTACTGGCCTGGAGGTTGAACAGCAAAGTCAGTACAAAATCTGCTGACACAAGTGCACAGCACTTGAGAAAAAGAAGCTTCTCAAGACCTCCGCTTGCTTTCTCTGCCGGAGGCTGAGAGCCTATTCAGATGCCCAGTACACCACTACCACAGCCAGCATTTGAGAAAACCACTACCCTAAGGCTATCTGGTAACCAAGTAATTCATCCTGGGCCTTTGCCTCCTAAAAGCACCCAGAAGCAAGGCCAAATGACCCTGTTCAACACACATTACAGTCACACCCTAACTCATTCTATGAAGGCAATATCACCCTGATACCAAAGCTAGGCATTGGCACAACAAAATGAAAACTTCAGACCAATAACCCTGATGAATATAGATGCAAAAATCCTCAACAAAATACTGCCAAACTGAATCTAGCAGCACATCAAAAAGATAATACACAATGATCCAGTGGGTTTTATTTCAAGGATGCAAGGATGGTTCAACATATGAAAATCAATAAACATGAACCACCACATAAACAGAACTGAATAAAAAAACCATATGACCATCTCAATAGATGCAGAAAATCATTCAATAAAATTCAACATACCTTCATAATAAAAACCCTTAACAAACTAGGCATGGAAGGGACATTAAAAGCCATGCACTACAAACCCACAGCCAACATCGTAGTGAATTAGGAAATATTGAAAGCATTCTCCATAAGAACTAGAACAAGACAAAAATGCCCACATTCACCACTCTTATTCAACATAGTACTGAAAGTCCCAGCTAGAGCAATCAGGCAAGAGAAAGAAATAACAGGCATCCAAATTAGAAAAAAGAAAATCAAATTATCTCTGTTTGCTGATTATATGATCTTAGAAAACCCTAAAGACTCCTAGATTTGATAAACGTATTCAATAAGTTTCAAGATAAAAAATCAATGTAAAAAAATCAGTAGCATTTCTATATAGCAATTATGATCAAGCAGAGAACCAAATAAAGAATTCAATCCCATTTACAATAGCTACAAAAAAATACCTAGGAATATATTTAACCATAAAAGTGAAAGAGCTCTACCAGGAAAGCTATAAAATACTGATAAAAGGAATTATAAATGAAATAAAGAAATGAAAAAGTATCCCATGCTCATGGATTAGAAGAATCAATATTATTAAAATGACCCTACCACCCAAAGTAATCTTCAGATTCAATGCAATTCTTATCAAATTATCAACATAATTTGTCACATAATTAGAAAAAAACAATTCTAAAATTCATATGGAATGAAAAAAGAGCCTGAATAGCCAAAGCAATCCTAAACAAAAGAAACAAAGCTGGAGATATCACATTACCTGACTTCAAATTATACTACAAAGCTATAGTGACAAAAAGCAGCATGGTATTGGTATTTAAATAGACACATAGATCAATGAAACAAAATAGAGAAACTAGAAATAAAGCCACATACCTACAGCTACTGATCATTGGCAAAGTTGGCAAAAACATACATCAGGGAAAAAATTACTTATTCAATAAATGGTGCTAGGAAAATTAGACATACGCAGAAGAATGAAACTTTAACCATATCTCTCACAATATTCAAAAATTAACTCAAGATACATTAAAGACTTAAAGGTAAAATCTGAAGCTACAAAAATTCTAGAAGAAAACCTAGGAAAAACTCTTCTGGATATTGGCATAGGCAAAAAATTTATGACTAAGACCACAAAAGCAAAGGCAATAAAACTGAAAATAGACAAAGAGCAACTAATTAAACTTAAAAGCCTCTGTACAGCAAACAAAATAGTCAACAGACTGAACAGACAACCTGCAGAATCAGAGAAAATATCTGTACACTATGCATCTGACAAAGGACTAATATCCGTAATTTATAAGGAACTCAAGCAACTCAACAATGAAAACCAAGTAACCCCATAAAAATGGGCCAAGGACATGAACATGTTTCAAAAGAAGACATACAATTGACCAACGAACATATGAAAAAATGCTCAACATCACAAACCAACATAGATATGCAAATTAAAACCACAGTGAAGTACCATCCCACACTAGTCAAAATGGCTATTACTGAAAAGTCAAAAAAATAACAGGTATTGGTGAGGATATAGAGAACATGGGACTCTTATACACCATTGGTGGGAATGTAAATTAGTACAACCTCTATGGAAAACATTACGGAGAGTTCTCAAAGAACTAAAAATAGAACCACCATTTGATCCAGCAATTATACTACTTGGTAACTACCCAAAGGCAAAGAAATCATTATACTAAAAGATACCTGCATTTGTATATTTATTGCAGTACTATTCACAATAGCAAAGATATGGAATCAACCCATGTATCCATCAATGAATAATTGAATAAAGAAAAAATATATATACATACAAACATATTTATACATATACACACACATACACACACACGTATACGCCATGCAATTCTACTCAGCCATAAAAAAGAATGAAATCCTGTCATTTGCAGTGACATGTATGGAACTGGAGGCCATTATCTTAAGTGAAATAATTCAGAAACAGAAAGTCAAATACTGCATATTCTCACTTCTAAGTGGGAGCTAAATAGTTGTTCACATGGTTGTAGAGAGTGTAATTATAGACACTGGAGACTTGGAAATGTAGGAGGGTAGTGGGAGGTGTATGTAGGATGAAAAATTACTTAATGGGTACACTGTACACAATTTGGGTGACGGTTACAGTAAAAGCCCAGTTTTCACGACTAAGCACTATATTCATGTAACAAAACTGCACTTTTATTTTATTCCCTAAATCTATAGAAATTTTAAAAATAAAATTAAAAAAAAATCTTCACATCCACCTTTTTATATTTACCAGTGTAATAGTCCCTAGCTGGTGATAAATTCACATCAAACATATTTAGTGTTTGAAATAGCCTGGAATAGAAAAACAAACTCCACAGAATAATATTTTTTAAAAGAATAATTTATGTTTGTTTGTCTCTCAAAAAATAAGTTACATTTCTAGGAGAAAAGAGAGGGAGTAAAAGAGGGAGAAACTTGCCCTATGTTCAAATTCTAAAAATATGGTTACCTTTGTGTTACCTTTATTCTCAGCTGGAGGTATATTTCAGAGTCCAGAAGCTGGGAATGCTGAAAGCCAGTATCAATTGAAGGAATATTAGCATTTATAATTTAGGCTAGAATTTCTGCTGTGATTCCAATGATTCTGAGTGACCCAGTTTATACATAGTAACTCAACACACCCACACACAAACCCACAGATACTATATATATAATACCAAAAACGGAAAAGACATTTTTCCTTATCTACCTTACAAAATGGCTATGAGGATTAAATAACCCATATAACCATCCATATATATATGGTTTAATTTTGTTGAATGCCCTAGATTATGCTTAGCATAAAGAATATATTTAAGTGTATAATCTTAGTGGAGAGACAAGATTTTATTTTCAAAGGTCTCTTGGGGTAATATCAGAGAATAAACTTTGGTAATATATAGAAGCAATTCAGATATACATGGCCACAGTAGTTCCTCCTGCTGTGAAAGTGTCTCATTACTGGTGCCCTGAAAAAGCACAAATTTAGGATTAAGGAACCTGTTCACTTTTCCCTAGGGATTCCTTTTGCCTGGTAGCTGGGGATAGTACTAACAGTCCATATCATTTATATATGAATTCTTTCTCCCAATACCTCCTCTGTGCTTTGCAATTTTCTTAACACTTTCAATTATGACCAGAGCTAATTGACCACCTGCCTGGCTTTCCTTCTCTAAAACTTCTCTGCTTTGGTTTCTGTGCTATTTCCCCAAGTGAACTGTGACCTGCACGGGTCACTGTGCATATTCTGAGACTGTGCCTCTGACATTTTTTCTAACTGTTCTCTGGCCTTGGCCCTCTTGGTTACACAGAACTAGTAAGTGATTGTCTTAGTTTTCACTCTCTCAGAAGTAGACCCTGAGAGGATTTGAGTACAAGGAGTTTATTGGGAGATGATCTCAGAAAATATTTATAGGGAAGTGTGGAAAAGAGTATGGGAAGGAAGCCAAGAAAAGTGAGTTATCAAGCAAATTATCAATGTGGGCAAATATAAACCAATCATTCAGAGAACTCTGGGAAACAGTGTAGAATCCCTTCTAGTACCCCAATTAGCAAGGCAGGGGAGCAGTGTTATTTATATATGTATGTGTGTTATGTGTTATGTATCCAACTATCCTCATTTGGCATTTGCTGAGGTCTGTTCCCAGGGCAGGGTAACTCTCTAGCACTTCTGGTCTGTCTAATATACGGGTAGAGTGTCCAGAGAATTCTCCCAGGCAAAGTTCTTGCAGCTGGGAGAAAGGCAGGTGGGTCCAGAAGTGATGATTGTGAAGGGGATGCAATAAGACACCAACAGAATTTGTTATGGTGGATAACCATTTTCTTGTGATTAGGGTTTGACAAAATATACTTTTGTCCTTGACAAGGCTATTATTGCCCTGAGATTCCTAGTATGCAAAGACTTTGGAGAGAAGATGACTCTATGGACTGAATTTTCCCCCCACCCCTCATTCATATGTTGAAGCTCTAACCTCCAATGTGATGGTATACCTTTGGATGAGACCTTTGGTGGGTCATTAGGTTTCAATGAGGTCATGAGAGGGGAGCTCTCATGATGACATTAGTGTCCTTATGAAAAAAGAAAGTGACATTAGGGCTCTTTCTACCATCTGAGGACACAGTGAGAAGCCAGTCATCTTCAAGCCAGGAAGAGAGCCCTCACTAGGAATGAAATCTGCTGGTGCCTTGATCTAAGACTTCCTAGCCTCCAAAACTGTGAGAAATACATGCCTATTGTTTAAGCCATCCAATCTATGGTATCCTGTTATGACATCCCTGATGATATTTGAATAGGCTTTGGGGTCATTCTTTTGAATCACTGGGCCTTCTGGAAAGGAAAAAGTCAGTACCCCAACCTCCATTTCCCAAGATATGAAGCTAGGAAGACCTGTTAACCTGAGCTAGAGCTGTACTGCAGAAGGCTCAGATGCAAAGAAGGGCAGTGAATAACATTAGCTTGAAACAGATTCTAGGCTGATACCTCCAGGCTCCAAACAAAGTTTTGCAGTGAATGCAAGTGACAACTTTCATCAGCAGGAAACACTGCTAATGCTGAAAGCCCACCACAAACTCTGTCACTGTGGCACAGGTTAGAGCTTTGGAGAGCAATGCCTGAGCATAAGGGTGTCATTTCCAAAGACAGCCCAAGTCTAAGAGGAGTAGACCATCTCTTAAAATCATGTGTTTATGAAATGAGCTGGACTTGCAAAACAAGTTGCCAGTTGCACTGTGGTGTGACATTAGTTGGCAGCACGCAATAATGGCCGTGGCAGACTCATGGGGACCCTATCACATACCCCTTATCCTGCTCTTAGATTGTGTTAACCTTTTTTTCCCTTGAATAATGTAGAGGGAGAAAGAAAATTCAAGTGAAAGATACTAAACTTGCAACTATTTGGTACACGAGGGATTTAGTAATGGATTGGAAGACGATAAAGAAGTACATCCATAAGTGAACTTTGAGTTTGTAAAGGAAGCTGTACTAGTTAAAAAAAGAAAATAATTTAGTTTTAATCCAGTGAATGCGATTATTTTGCCAGGCTTGTAGTAAATTGTAACGAGTGTGGTAGCATGTTGTAATTCTGTGACGGTGTTTTATATGAGACATAAAGGCTTCTCTATGACCCTTTCACAGGTGCCAACATTCTGCAGGCATAATTAATTATAAAGTGAACTCTAAAATTCTGATGTGGGATGGAGGATTTTATGAAGTACAAGGAAAATACTCAGCAAGTACCCTTTATGCTGGTTCCATTAAGAGTTTTGAGAAGAGTTTTAACATCTAATTCCATAAAATTTTTAGGTTGAGCCATCAGTAACTATAATATTCCTGACAACTCTATATGCAAGAGCCCATTTTATTTTCTGTAAGGAGACAGGCATCTCTAACTTGCCTACATCTCTTTGTTTTATTCCCCTCAGTGTCAGATTAATCACTACACAAATTTTCATTTTATCTTAGATGACATCCTGGTTCTATGACCCTTTTTAAGATGCTAGTTTTAGTTTAATTTGTACTGGTAAAAATCATATTTTTGTATTTTAGATAGTTGAATAGAACTGAACTTGATCTTTAGCTAGAAACCTTCCTTCTAGCTCTTGACTGGTTTCAGCAATATTTTGTGTGTGATTCCAAACATTTATTGTGGCTTTTATTTATTATTCAAGTCAACTTTATTGAAGTATAATTTATGTATAATAAGCTGTGTCTATTTAAATTGTACAATTTAGTAAGTTTTGACAGTGGTATGCTGAGAAACCAGCACCACAATAAAGATACAGATTATTTCCATCACCTCCAAAAGTTTCCTTCTGGCCATTTGCAGTCCTTCCTCCCTCCATACTTAGCCCCAGGCAACCACTGACTCACTTTTCCTCATTACAGATTAGTTTGCATTTTCTCGAATTTTATATATTAATAAAGGGAATCAAACAGTACATATTCATTTGTGTCTGGCCTCTTTAACTCTTCCCATGACTTTTAAATAAAATAGAAAATAAAAATTTAACTTTAAATGTTAAGGTAAATAAACATTGACAGCTTCAGTTTAGAGCACTGAGAGCAAACTCATGAATATGCTATCAGGTTCTGGTGTATACCACTAATTCGAAGGATAATCATTAGTGAGCTTAAGTGAGAGTTGTCTTACGTACAAATATTCACATGTAAAATTATTGAATGAACCTATATTCTCACTGCAAAATATAACACTGTGGAAAACTTGAAATTTCAAATACTTATGGATATTCAACTTTGCTCTTAGTTTGTGGTAGAAATTAAAAGACTTCAATGAAAATATGATGAAATTAATGTTATTTCTTGCTGAGAGAAATGCTGGCTCACAGGACCTGGGTCAGTGGGCTTTTAATTTTTTCTCTGTCATATGCATTTGTTATTTTCCCCAACTGCCAAGCATGTATAATGAGTTGATTTACACTAACTGCAAACCTGGTGCCAATGACATGGCCATGATGTTGGTCAAAAATTTGTACACCTATTGGAGAATTTATAATCATCTGTGATTTCTCCCAGTGATTCAACAGCAAAGGTGGTCTAAATTACCCTTTTTACATGCTTATTTTATCAAGATAATAAATATTTCTTTTAAAATTATTTTTAAAATATAAATATGCAAATAATTATATAACATAACTATATTTCATATTTGATAAACATTTACAAATGTTTAACTCAATTAGGTGTTGTAAAACTCCATAATGCAAATACCATCATTAACCTCATTTTGCAGATCAGGAATTTGAGGCTAAGTTCTGATTGTTTTCATGAAAGGCCATTTATGCAAAGTGACCCCAAAAAGTAGAAGAAGAAGAGAAGCCAAAGAATGAGGCAGACAAATCTGGTTTGTGGGTAAAAGATGATTTATTGGGGAACTTAGGGACAGAAGCATGGTCTTCAGTTGCAGCAAGACAGGTAGATATCTCTATGCTGCTCCCCCCTGGACCCAGGGCTTATATACTACAGGAAAAGGGTATACATGCTCCAGGAAAAGTTAAGAGAGCTATGTATGTCATAGCCTGTAATTTTTGCAATACCGTCAAGACTGTTTTGACCTAAGTGCAGGATGTGCAGTAAGCATGCACTCTTAAAGAAGGAACAGTACATAAAGTATTATAGAAATCTTAGAGGCATTGTAGGAGCTGAGGTTAATCAGAAGTGAACACGGCAGATTAGCATCCACAGTGGAGTGACTTTAGTCTCCACACAGAGTAACTTGCCAAATGTCAAATAGCTGGTAAGTGATGGAGTCAGAATTCAGACCCAGAAGTCTGAGTCTAGAGTCATGCCCTTAACTAGGCTAGGTGCTCTTCTCTGTTGCCAAGTCCTCTGTGGTTATACTGCACATGCTCTGTCTGCCTTAGCTTCTGAATATTGTGGTCAAGTTCCTAGTCATTCCTGGTGTTATCTTTCCGCTCTCCTAACCAACTTAGATTTTTATATTTATAGAAATTAGACAAGAATAATAAAAAGATGGTGGTAGTGTTGGTGATGGTGGTGTGTGATCATCATCATTTGGAACCTTAGGCACGCGATTTGGAGTATGGGTGTTTGCAAATAGTTATTACACAGTTTCAGCTTACATGCTTATTTTAAACCAAGAGTCAGATAGCACATTAGACTTTCCCTGAGATCCCATGTCACTTTTTTGTTAATTGTCAATCTCACACATGCAGGATTCACGAGAATTTCATCTCATTAGGCTTGACATTGGTAAACACTTACCAATGAGTCTAATTTGGGGCTCCATAACTGTGTATGAAAAGAGTCTAGAAAACAATAACAAAAATGATTAATGAGTTGAAAGCTAGGAACCCATGAGGAAAACATGCAAGAAATAAATAAATTTATACAGAGTAGACACAAAAAGCTTCAGGATATATTACAGAGGATATCCATTTCCACTGAGATCAAAACAAGGGATTTCATGGAAGAGACAGTTAGATGAAAAGTTAGGAAATGTAGGGATTGTAAGGATTTAAAACAGTTTATGATACATTGGCTTCTTTCTGTGCCACTCGAATAGGTAGTACCCCAGGAATATCTGTTAAACCCTGTTAAGCCAACATTCTGTAACTGCTGCTGTTTATATGGATTTTCCCCCTCTGGTGCTCAAATTTTGATTGAAAGAATCAGGTAAGATCCACTCAGTCCACATATCTTTAAAAACAGCACTTGGAGGAATTCTTTGACTTTATGCAGACAAATAAAGGTTTTGTTGAGATTGATTGAACCTACACTCTGTAAAGAGAAGTATACATGCTTCACTAGGCATACTTTTAAATAGCACTTGATAAAGACAGACAGTAGTTTCTGAAGCCAATCTCCAGGGCTTCCTTACTCTGTAACTGGTGACAACCTTTACCTGCAGGGTCCCCATGGGATACGTCAGTTGTTCTGCCTTGGTTCTGAGAACTTAATGAGCATCCCTTTAGTGTGTCCCATATCACCTTGTTTTATGGTAATATGTGCATGGTTGCTACATTCTTGTTTCAGGTATTTAATAATCACAAAAAGTTCTGTCTGTTTATACACCTGATCAAGTTACCACCTTTGACAATTGAATCTTTGTTCATTTATTTCTTTGGGTGCTTTTGCTTTCCATTAATACAATGTCAAATATTTTAGCTACCTCTATATCTTCTTAAACTTCCACATTGTTTTCAAATATTAATATTTGTTTGACCTGAGCCTCTTTCTTCCTTGGAGCTTTTAAATCTTTTTTAATCTATGCCTTGTTTTGATAAACAACAGTCACTGGGGGTTTAGATTCACTCCCCTAGGGGGATATGCTGCTTCCTTTAGCCAAAAAAATAGAACTTTTCTGATATTTGTGGCTTGTGTTATAAGACAAAAGATTTTATATTTGTGTGTGTATATATATATAAAACATAAAATATACTTTAAAAATTGTTCCCCCCAATATTATGCTATTTTCCTTGTATGACTCTTCCCTATTTCCTTTGTTAGTTTATAACGAAACATGCCCCTCATTGAACTTTTACTCTTCTCCCCTTCCACTCTGTTCCGACTCTGTGATTTTGCTGTTTTTCTTCTCAGTAAATGGAACTGTCCTATACTTTGTAATTCCAACACCAGAAACCAGAAAGACATTCTGAAACCTTACTCTCAGACACATTCTACATCTAAATCTGTTACCGGGTCTAAGGATGATTTTTCCAGAATAGGTGTTGAATGCATCCACTTCTTTCCACATCTCTTGTCTAATCTAAGGCAAAACCATGGCTCATTAAACCATGGCAATTTCCTACTAACTTGCTCATGCTCTTATATATGAATATGCATGCTCTTAACATACATCATTATGCTCTGTAGAGAAGTATCCTGAATCATTCTTTCTGAAATGTAAGTCTAATGATTTCATTCCCCCTGCCTAAAACCATTCAATGACAACACTTCCATTGCACTTAGAATAAACCAAGAAGTCTTTATATGGACTGTATGATGTTGTCACTGTCTGTCTCTAGCTATGTCTCTTTCTTCTCTTCCCTCCCATTAACACTAGCCTCTTTAGCCTTCTATCAGTTCTTCAGCTACTCCAACTTCTCTTCTGTCTCAGGGCCTTTGCCTCAAAATGTTTATTTTCCTATTTATCATTAGCTAATTCTTACCAGTCTTTAGGTTAGGGCTTAAATTCTACTACTGCTCCAGTCTAAATCAGGTCCCCTCTTAAATTCTTACAGCAAGTACTGTACGGCACAGTCGTATGCCTTGTTTAATGTCCATTTCCCTCACTGGATTTTAAACTCTCTAAGGTCAGGGATTGTGTACTCGTTTTTCCTCCTATAACCCTAGCACCTGTCACAGGGTTTGCTCTGCAGTGGACATTTTATAATTATTTGTTATGTCATTAGTGATTAAAATCCCTATTAATAAGGTTTTACAATCTATACATACATATATATATTATATATATATATATATTTTGAGACAGAGTCTCACTCTGTTGCCTGGGCTAGAGTGCTGTGGCATCAGCACAGCTCACAGCAACCTCAAACTCCCGGGCTCAAGCGATCCTTCTATCTCAGCCTCCCGAGTAGCTAGGACTACAGGCATGAGCCACTATGCTCGGCTAATTTTTTCTATATATTTTAGTTGGCCAATTAATTTCTTTCTATTTTTTTAGTAGAGATGGGGTCTCACTCTTGCTCAGGCTGGTCTTGAACTCTTGACCTGGAGAGATCCATCTGCCTCGGCCTCCCAGAGTGCCAGGATTACAGGCATGAGCCACTGTGCCTGGCCCAGGTTTTACAATATTAATAAAGTATATTATATACCAATTTAGATTAGATATTAAGTGCAAATGTGATCCAAATCCAATAGGATTATTGGATCCTCCCAGATAATCCTCCATTACAAATGAATTAGGGACGATCCCAGGCATACAATTCCTTTTTGAATCTTATCTTTTAGTTGTATTTATCTTTCTGATCTGTGCTTAGGATCTTTTGGGAGCTCCTGTCTTTCTTCTGAGTTTGTTTTTTAATATTTCTTTAAAAGGCACTATCTTTCATTTATTAGGTTGTACATATCCAAGTATGGGTGAGACATAACAACTTTTGTCTCTTGAGTCCCTGGCAACTGCTAATTTAAAAATAACTATCTTGCTCATATTGAGGCATCTACTTCCAATTAAGTAAAATTGGGGTTTATTTTCTTCTGACTATTTCCAAGGTCAGTCTTAATGAAGAACCATAAAGCTAACAATAAGCTGTACCCACTTCTGGATGCAACTTTTTCATTTCATGCTTAAGACTTGTCCCTAACTTTCTTGAGTTTTGCCTCTTAAATAATTGGCAGCTACAACTGGAGAAATATCGTTCTCATTTCACTGGTCTAACCAAAAAAAAAAAAAAAAAAAAAAAAAAAAAAAAAAAAAAAACAGAGAGAGCGAGAGACTGCCTCACATGGTGATAAAAATGGCTTTTGTGACAGTTTTCTGTCTAATCAGAGAGCTTTCTTAGGCAAGAAGAAGAACCCTTAAGATCATAAAGGCCCTTTGCTCTATGGACATCTCTAATACATTTCTGTCTGCTTTCTAACAGCCTCTCTTCTCCTCCATAGCCACAGAAAAAATTTCTGCACAATGATCCTTAATGAAGATACTGTTCCCAGAAGCTGTCAGCTGCTGCAGTTTAAAACTGCAGACATTTATCATAAGGAAAACAACTATACATAACTATAACAAATAAATAACATTATTTACATAGTTATAATAATCCACTTAGAAGTGCCATTATTTGCTTTCTTAGAATCATTTTAGAGAAGATTCAGGATGGATAAGTGGAATTTTAACCCTGTTACACAAAACAAGAGAGAGAAATAGATGTCTTTTAAAAGTTCCTTTCAGGCTTTCCAGTCTAGGATAAAATGTGTCTTTTTGGTGTTTGCACAATGAAGATGATGACGATGATAATTATGACATTCACTACCATTTATTTAGTGTTCACTGTATGCCAAACTTTTAACTAAACATTTTGCAACTATAATCCAATTAATTCTTTTAACCAGCCTGGAAGGTAGACATTGTTTTACATACTTTACTGCAGCTTAAAGAAGTGGAGAGAATTGTTGGCACCATCACTCTTTCCAGATCTACTTTTAGATTGGTAAGACTTTATTGCCAGAGGCCTGAAGTGTTTTAAATAAATTATTTTAGTTACTTTAAAAACTACAGGAATTTGTATCTGCAGGTCAAAGAAACACCTTTCATATTTTTGACCTAAAATATGAGATAGAAAGTGCAATGGTTTGTGACTCGTGAAAATTGATTTCCATAGCCAGTATTTGGCCCATGATAGTGGGAGTGTCGCATTACAAGGTGGGATTCAATTTTCTTATTTAACATTTTGAAACTGGATAGTTTCTAAGGTCCTACAACTCTATGAATCTAACATGGCTGAAGATATTTAAATGTCATCTTGAGATTGCAATAGCAGAGTGAATCCTATACCTTGTATTAGCCCTCACAAGTGCATCTCCCTGTGAAGCCTTTGATCATTTAATGAGTGGCAAAATGATACTTACCTTTACATTTCTGCTGGCTATTTCAAATCACAACCCACTTCCTGAGTAATGCCTCATGCAGTTTCATAACAGCATCAGGATGCCAGTTAGAGCAACAATATTGCCTTTCTAGATGATCATCAGTGTCAGGAGATGAGGCAGATTCCTGTTGCTCGATCAAGATGTTTAAAATCCCATTCTGCACAAACGGAAATGCTGGGAAGGGTATAATGAGAGGTAATAGTAATTTTTAGATTGCCTGTCAAACCTAAGGCCATTTCTATCCATCATGGAAATGATATAATTTTCACTTCTCATGTTTTTCTGATTTGCATAACCAACAGCATCAATACCACCCACAATTTTTTTACAGCTTCACACTAAAACAGAACCTTGATTTGCAGTGCTTTAACACATTCTGGTATAGATCTATTCACTCCTTTTTGAAAAATGGAGTTGTAAGTTATAACTCAATTACCAATTAAGCACAGAAATCAGTAATAAAATAGAATAGCCAATAAACGGGTTTTGTATTATTTTCAGCAGTACTCTTGGTGCAAAATATATTTCTATGCAGTTTTATGGAACAACAGAAGCCATCTTGTCTTATCCTCTATCATCTGGTTTTAATCTGCAGGTCCTTATACTTGTAGAATTCCCCCCCAGCAAGTATGAATGGAGAAAAACAGCTGCTTTCATGCCAGCTGATTCAGTGTATCAATTGAACATTGCATATCTCATTATTTCCTAAAGGTATATTTATTTTTAAAATATACAAGTGTGAGTTGAGATCTAAAGGATGATGAATTTATAAGCCATTTTAAAAAAATCTTTGAATGAAAGCTTACAGAGAGGGAAGAAGGTGTGTGTCATCAGGAGAAAGTCAGCTGGCCTCCCAATCAGGTCCTCTAATACGGCTGCCTCTCAGTCAATTTGCCACAGTTAGTTTGATGCTGACAGCCATAGAAACTAAGTCTTGCTGGCGTTTTGAAGTGTTCAAACTAAGGATGCTGTTTTCTGCTAACAAGACTCACAAGAGACTTAGATACGAAAACAGAATGTCAATTCTTTAGTTAATAAGAAATGTGACTTTCAACGGGAACTGTCCTTGCTCCTATCCAAGGCCAAAACCTTCACTTGTACACTGTGTCCTATTTTTTTCTCACTGGCTAAGTCCTTGGCTCCTGCAATTTTTCTACTTTTTCTTCTATTAACAAATTTTCCTTCATTATTGAGTCATTTTTTTATCAACAAAAATACTGTAATATCTCCCATTTTAACAGAAACTGTCCTTTGATCTCAGATCCCCCTCCAGTTACCTCCCCATTTCTCTGCTTTTTCTCCTAGCAAAACTCTGCAAAGAAGTGATACACATACTTGATGTCTCCACTTACACACCCACCACTTTCTCTTCAACCCACTCCAAATAAAATTTCCTCTTCATCACTCCATCATTTTTCTTTGGAAAGAAATAAAAATAATTAGCATTGTGAATGGCATGTCTTCTAAGGTGGAGACCCTATGTTTATAAAAATTATCATTTTCAAGTGTCATTCAAATAAAAAATATTCATCTCTTTTTCAGTAAGTAACTTGTTCAAATTATGCAAAAGTTCAAACAAGATTCCTTCCCTAAGTTCCCTCTGTTTGTTAATCAGTGAGTTAGGAAAATGGGGTACATTATTTTTACTATTTCTATAACTCACTCATGATGCATACAGATCTCCAATATTCAATGACATGAAATAAAACCCACAAGTGTTTGTGTAACATTAGTCTCATCAGCTCACTTCATAGCCTGCTCCATCTTTGCACTGGACAAGAGTTCTCCTACAGAGCACAACAGTACTGAAGTCTTTGATTAGTAATTAAATTAGCAGTGAGGGCAGGTAAGTCATTCCCTGTTATGAAATTCACTCTAGTGAAGATCATCAGCAAATCTCATTTTGCCAAATTCAGTGGTAAATTCTTTGTCCTCATTTTACTCAACCTGTCAACAGTATTTGACATGGATAACCACTTCCTCTTTGAACCATTTTCTTCTCTCATTTTTTAGGTTAAAAACTGACCTAAGTAGCCACTTTGTCTCAGATTCCTTAGATGAGTCTTCTGTGCTTCTATTTCTACATGGGGTTGTTCTCCTGGGATCATTTTTTGGTTTTCTTTTCATCTTTGTCTACATTCTCTCATAAGGCAATGGCTTCCAGTCTCCCATGACTTTAAATACCAACTATAACATCATGTGTTCAGAATTTATATTCCCCATCCTGACCTCACCTTTGAACCTCATGATGATTGGTACTACTCTTAGACCCAAAGTGTGCAGAGTAAAGCAAAGGAATTATGAATAATCTGTGCAACCAAGCCAATGTTACCTAACTTGTGTGGTATGTGTTACATGGGATATGGAAATATCTGGATACACTTATATTAAGCCAGCCACATGCCATGGATTAGGCTGGATAGTTTGAGATGCTGACAACTCTGGTTCTTCATAGGATAAGAGTCCTTGGAAATATTCTGCCAGTTTTTGTAAGTGCTCATAAACTTCTTGCTCATTGTGAACTATCATGAGTCCCTTGAAATAAAGTGTTTTAACAGGGTTCCACAAGCCCTAGGGGTTGCTCTGATACTAATATGGCTAATTGAATGAATGACATATGTTGCCACTTGATTATCCAAAAGGAATCTCCAACATAACAGATCCAAAAAGGTAAAATAAGTGATACACTCTTCTTTCAATCTTGTCCATCCTAGTAAATAGCACCAACATCAGCTCTAATTACTCAGTCCCAAATTTATGTGTTATCCTTGTAGATTTTCTTTCTCTTTCAACCTACAACTAATCCAACAGCAATCCTTATCAGCTTCTATCTTCAAAATATATCATGAATATAATTACTTTTCATAATCCCCATTGCCAAAACAGTGTCTTTTCTTTCTAAGATGATTTCAACCTTTCTGAAAACTATACTTCATAAACTGTTCTTATGAATCATCTGGCAATATTAAGTACAGACTCTAATTTAGTCATTCTTGGATGTAGCCTGAGATTCTGAATATCTAACAAGCTCCCAGGTACTGCTGGTATTAGTGATCCATGGACCTCACTAGAAAATAAATAACAAAGTATAAAAACTTTCAGGGAGAGGCAAGATGGCTGACCAGAGACACCAGCTGCCAAATTATCTCAGAAAGAAGGAAAACTTTTAGATGAAAAATAAAGAAAGAAACAAACAAACAATCATAGATTGGGTATAATTCCAAGGGGAAAGTGCCTGAACCTACAGGAGATTCCACGGGAAGAAGTTGTGGAGCAGAACAAAAAAGAGCAATATATTGGCAGAGGTCAATCCCTGAGAGGCTTGGAGTCCAGCGGAAAGGGTAGGTGGAGTGGTTTGCTTCTCCTTCCCTCACACAGCTGGCAGTCAACAGGCTCTGGAGCTGCTGGAGAGCCTTTCTACCCTCTCAAAAGCCCCAAAGCTGCTGCCACCAGTGAACTGGGAACTTCTTGAAAACAAAGTACTAGGCTACCAGTCCCCTTGGGGCACTTTCCATCACCCCAAACCTGAGCCGAGATGGCAGGTGCCATACTGCTTCTCCATCCACTGTGCACCTGTGTCCTCCCCACGGGGCTTCAGCCCCTCAGTTTTCATCTTACTCATTCCCACACAAACATTTCACACCTTTGGCCCAGACTGTGGGAGCCACAGGGGGCCAGTGGGTCCCAGCAGATCTGTGTGACCTTACAGGCTAGATATTCTGGTGGGGGGGGCTGACTTCCACAAAGAGGGACAGAGATGACCAGAGTGCTAGCTTTCCTACATTCAGACTCTTTTGCTCCCCTTCCCCTCTCCCACCCATGGCTGCTGAGAGACATGCTTAAGCCGGGGATCTCAGGAGCTGCTACTTCCTTTCTTTCGGGGCTACCACAGAGAGTGGAGCTCAAACTTTTCTTCTTAAAGACCTGTAGAGGACTAAGCAGTGCTCATTGGTCATCCCTGGTACTGTTTGCCTGGCTGCTCCATCAGAGCAGGGCACACTACGAAGCAGAAGGACATCAAACCTACTTGAGCACCTCATAAGCAACTCAGGACCAGCACACTTCTCCCTGGCATGGTCAGGGAGTAATCTTTCAGAACCCAGAGATAGATCCATAGATCCTGTACCCCTAGAACTTGATTGTGTTGCTTGGGGGCTTGGAGAGGAGATTTGTGAACTAGTGTTGGAAGGTAAGGGAGCCTTATGGGCAGAACTGAAAAAAGAGTGCAGTGTGGGTCCCAGACATGTGCATTTGTGGAACACCTCCCACCATAGAAAAGCCATGGTCTTAGCCCAGGGTGGGCTACTGGACAGGGAAGTGACCAGCCTGTAGTGCCATTGCTGGGGAGCTCAGCTAGTTTGAGCTCCTACTTGCCAGTAGACACCAGAGGGAGACCACAGGGCAGGGGTGGGAAGAGCAAAATCCACACCCAGATTGTGGATCTCAGATGTCCCCTGCCTTCACAAGTAGACTTTTTGGCTGGGTGGGAATATCTCAGCCTCTCCCTGGTGGCTTTTCCCAGAAGCCTTGGAGCAGATCTTTGACCTCTGCCAAACAGCTACTATACCAGCTTTTGTGGAGCCTGAAGGAAGGCTTACCCAACCCAGTCCTGCTTGGCCTCCTCCCCACCCGCCTCTGCTGTGTTGGAGAATAAGGACTCACCCGGAAGTTCCAAGGCCCCATGCATCAAGTCCAGTATTGTAGTGTTTTTCCTAAGGGGCTAGAGCTGGTCCCAGGTCCTAAGAACAGCACTGCAGCTTGTTCCTTCTGACAAGTGCCACCTACACACAGGAAGGTTAATTTGCACAGCACCTTACAGCATTTGCTGACTCAATCATACAGGGTGTGGTTGCTTCTTACCCATAATCACCACCTACTGATGCAGAGATTAAACTGGACATGCCAATAAAACTCACACTGTTAAGAAGTCTACAGGACTGAGGAAAGAGAAAGAATCTCAAAGACCTCCATCCTCTATCATCAAACAGACAGGGAACCTGCCCACACACATAGCTCACCACTGCTACTGCCTACAAACAACTAGCAACTGAGAATGCCACCACGCTAAGGATATCTATAACCAATGCATCCATCTAGAACCTAGACCCCTATCAAAACACCCAAAAGCAAAGCCAAATGTTCTCACCCAACATATGCAAAGACTTAAATGTGAGGCATGAAACCATAAGAATTTTAAAAGAAAATGTGGGAAAATTTCTTCTAGATATTGGCCTAGGCAAAGACTTTATGAAGAAGACCCCAATGGCAATCACGGCAACAACAAAAGTAAATAAATGGACTTGATGAAATTAAAAAGCTTCTGCCCAGCTAAGAAAATAACCAACAGAGCAAATAGACAACCTACAGACTGGAAGAAAATATTCCCAATCTACACATCGGATAAAGTGCTAATAATCAGAATCTACAAAGAACTCAAGCAAATTAGCAAGGAAAAAATTAAACAACTTCATTAAAATGTGGGCAAAAGACATGAAGAGAAACTTTTTTTTTTTAAAAAAAGAAATAAACAAATGGCCTATATGTATATGAAAAAATGCTCAACATCACTAATTATCAGGGAAATACAAATTAAAACTACAATGAGATATCACCTTACCCCCAGTTTGAATGGCTTTTATTAAAAAGTCCTGAAACAAAAGATGCTGATATGGATAGAGAGAGAAAGAAACGCGTATACACTGTTGGTGGAGCTGCAAATTAGCACAACCTCTGTGGAAAATAGTATGGAGATTCTTCAAAGAACCAAAAGTAGACCTACCGTTTGATCCAGCAATTCCACTACTGGGTATTTACCACAGAAGACAAAGTCATTTTATTAAAAAGATACCTGCACTTGAATATTTATTGCAGCACAATTCACAATTGAAAAGATGTGGAATCAACCCAAGTGCCCATCAATTCATGAGTGGATTAAGAAAATGTGGTATATGTATACTATAGAATACTACTCAACCTTGAAGAAGGATGAATTAAGGCCTTTTGCAACAATTTGCATGGAACTGGAGACCATTATCCTAAGTGAAGTATCTGAAGAAAGGATGAACAAATGCCATACACACTTACTATTAAACTGGAACTAACTGATGAGCACACATGTGCACAGAGATAAGTAAAACTGAGTGGAAATCAAGCAGGGGGAAAGAGGAATGAGGGAATGGGTGGAAACTTACCTAATGGGTACAATGAACAATATCTGGGTGATGGGCACACTTATAAATTTGACTCATGCATAACAGAATCAATATTTGTATCCAAAACATTTGTACCTCTGTAATATTTTGAAATAAAAAAAACTTGTTATATGAAGAATACATAAAGTATAGAGATGTCATGCAGTTATTAAAAGTATATTGGTATTTTTCTGGAAATAAAAATTTCAGATAATGATTGGACTATGAGGAACATAAAACATGGTAAAAAAACCAACAGAGAATAACTGCTGTTCAATCTTCTTCTGTTTGTTATTGTTTTTCTTTAGCCAGAGTGATATTTTTAAAATTGCATCAAATCATGTATCTCACTGTGTAACTCCCCCATAACACTCCAGCTCTTTGGCTTTCCATTATACCTTGAATAAAACTCAAGTAGGTTTGCATAAGTCCTTAGAAAATCGGGCGTCAGAATATCTCTTCAGGTCTGCTCCACATATTCATCTTGCTCAGTGTGATCTATCTAAAGTGGCTTTTCTCTTCCTTGAACATATACAACATTTTCCCCCTCAGGGCCTTAACACTTTCTAATTTTTCTGTCTAGATTAGAATACTATACTTATCATTTGGGTTTCTGCAGGAAGAAATTCCTTAAGAGAAGATATTTCTGATCATACTTTATAAAATAACAGTTATTCCCCTTATCTTGTTTATTTTCTTCAAAATACATATTATTATTTATGATAGGCTCAATAATGCCTCCCACCCCAAGTTATCCATGTCCTAGTCCTAGGAACTTGTAAATATATTACCTTACATAGTAAAAGACATTTTGCAGATGTGATTAAGTTAATAATCTTGACATGGGGGAGATTATCTTGGATTATCCAAGTGGGCCCAATTCCCAAGGTGTCCAATATAATCGCAAGCAAGAGAATCAAAGTAAGGAGATGGGGTGATGAAAGCGGAGGTTGGAGTGATGCATTTTGAGAAGGAAGCGGTAAAAACCAAGAAACATAGGTGACCTCTAGAGGCTGGAAAAAATAAGACAACTTATTCTTCCCCAGAGCCTCCAGAAGGAATAAAAAGCCCTGTCAACACCTTGATTTTAGCCAGTAATCATTTTGAATTTATGATCTATAGAAATATAGTAAGTTTTTATTATTTCAAGCCACTAAATTTGTTATAGCAGCAATCAGAAAATAATGTTCTGATAAGGAGCTGATAATTAAAATTTATTTAGAACTTAGGAAAATCAGCAAGAAAAAATCAAACAACCCTATCAAAAAGTGGGCAAAGGACATGAACAGAAACTTTTCAAAAGAAGACAGAAGAATGACCAGGAAACATATGAAAAAATGCTCAACATCTCTAATCATCAGGGAAATGCAATTCAAAACCGCAATGAGATATCACTTATCTCCAGTGAGAATGGCCTTTATCAAAAAGTCACAAAACAATAAATGTTGGCATGGATGTGGAGAGATAGGAACACTCCTACACTGCTGGTGGGACTGCAAACTATTGCAACCCCTGTGGAAAGCAATATGGAGATACCTGAAAGAAAGCAAGATTCAATACTTACTATCTGGTGAAACATTCTCTTCAGTTCCCTGCAAAAAAACAAACAAGCAAACAAAAAAATTACAACCATGAAGCAGAAAAAAAAAAAAAAATTAGAAGACAGCACTCCAACTTGAATTAAACTTTAAACAAAAATTTAGGCTATTAAAAACTATCTTGAATTATAAATTTCAAATTGAAAAATAGAATAGACAATAAAAATATAAATGGAAAGAGTTGATTGAAATCATGGAAAAAATTTTTTAAAAAAGACATTTTTCTCAGAAATCAAGATCAAATTACATGGTGCCCAAGAGAAAATAAACTGATATAGACAGAAGATAGATAGATAGATAGACACATACATACATACAAGAATGAATGGTGGCTTGAGGAAATGCAAGAAATAACAATGAGTTTGAAATTGAGATAAAATGAGATTTAAAAAAGTATGGATTTAGTACTTATTCAACGTCTTAGCTACACCTAGATCCATTTTGATTTTCTATTTCTTCTTAAGTTATTTTGGTATGTTATATTTTTCTAGGAAATTGCCCATGTCATGTAAGTTTTCAAATTGATTGCCATACAGCTATTCATAGCATCTCTTATGATTTTAAAACTGCTCTGCTGTTTCTTTGGTTACGTATCTTTTCATTACTTTTCTCTCCTATTTCTGGATTCATAAAAAATGTGTTTTTTGATATTATTAGTGATTTTTAGAGCCTGTATCCAGCATTGCTGTTCACCTCTCTTATAGTTTCTTTTCATATTAATTTATTATCCTATCTATATTATTATATTTTTGTTCTATATCCTTTGCCTTTATTTTTTATTTATTTTGTTGCTGTTACTTTTATCTTAAGATAGATGCTTATTCTTTGAAGTTCAAAGCATTTTCCTTCCTAAGTATTTATTCTTTTTTTTAAAATTTTAATTATTATGAGCACATAATAGTTACATATATTTATAGGGTATTTATTCTATAAGTTTCATTTGAAGCACTGTCATACAAAGTTGATATACAATATTTCTATAACTATTTATTGTAATTTATTACTCAACTTGTTAGTTATTTGGAAATGTCTTGAAATATACATTTTTAATTATCTTTTTTATTATTAATCTCTTAATTAATTGAACTGGGATCAGAGCATGAATTCTGCATGATTGCAATAAAAAAATGTCGATGCCAGCTCTGTACCTTAATTATTGGTCAATTTTCCTTAATGATACATATGTGTAGTTTCTAATAATTAGCTGTTTGTTCTATATATGCCTATTAAATAAACTATAATTTATACACTGTTTTTTGTTTTCTGCTTGATTGGATAATTATTGAGTGAGCCTTTTGTGTTAAAATTTCAAATTCTATTATGGATTTACACCTGTCCTTGCAATTAATTAGCAGGGAAGTAGCCAGTGTTATTTAATGCATATAAATTTAGAATTGTCATATCATTCTGGTTAGTATTAAGTTTTATCACTATCCAGTAGCCTTCTTTATTCCCATATAGTAATTATTGCTTAGGGTTCACCTTGCCTAACAGGTTGGAAGGTTTTGATTAGAATTTGTCTGTTATATCATTTCCCAAAGTGTCATTGTTAACTTTTTCTATGGTTTTGATTTGTCTCTTTTACATAGTATGTGCCTAGATTTCGTTTCTGTAGAAGTCTTCAATAATCTTGATTCTTTAATCCTGCACAATAATCTCTATTTTAACTATATAATTAAGTAATTAAATTAACATTTATTTTAACTGATGAATTTGAAATTTTTTCTGTATGTTTTTGCCTTTTCTGGTTATATTCCATTTCCTATTTTCATGCTTATAACATTTTCTACCTTATTTTTGATTAACCTATTATTTTCTCTTTTCTTTTACCCACTCTTCTCATTTATCTTTTTCTATTCTTTTAAAATTATCTTTAGACAATTTGCATTCATAGTTATGGAAAAAGCCTAAGGTTTATCATTTTCTCCTCTGCTTTCCCGAACAGTATGAGGTTCTTAGAAATATTTTAACCTTGAAAACAACAACCCATTTTTGCCTCTATTGGATTCCAGAATTTTATTCTTGTCTTATAATATAATCGAAAAATTCATCATAATTATCATTATTTTATACATTTAATGTCTGCTTAAATTGGTTTATAGATTGACCAATATCATTCTTTCTTGTATTCAATTCTTCTTTCTGAATTTGGTTTAATACATATAATATAAATACGTTAGATTTTTTTAATTGAAGATCTATTAACCATAAATGTTATCAGTCCTGAGCTGTATGAAAGTACCTTTATATCTCACTCATTCTTGTTGAGAGTTGTCTAGCGATACACAGTTATAGGCTGACATTTGTCTTCTTCCAAGTTTTGATATTATTCTCCCATTTCCTAGCTTCTATATTTGTCTTTAAATCATATGATGCCAGTTTAATTTTATTTTCTTTCTTTTCTAATTGTGCTTTAAAATAATCTTTGGGTTTTTTTTTGTCCTGCAGTTTTATTGTGTTGTGTCTGAGTATGAATTTCTATTTTTGTTTCCTAGAATTTATATTTACATTATGCTTAATGTCTGTGTGTGGCAGGGGTATCATTCATTTGGGACCAGGTTAAAATTTCAACTTGAGATTTCCAAGGTCATGTAGGTAGCAGTGGAAATCAAACATTAAATCCATGTTTACCTACACAGAGAGTAAAATGACTTTTTTGTTTTGTTTACCTCTACCCGGGCTTGGAGAATTGGGGAAAAAAAACTACCAAAGCTTGTTTGCCAGGAGGTAGATTTAGTCAACATTTTCACTATTTGGAATCTCTAGCTTCTCTGTTCTCAGGTTTTATCTCTTGTCTCACAAACAATTAAAACCTAAGGCTCTTGATTACTTTAAAACACAAATGCTGTTCTTTTATATATGGTTCCAGGTGTGTTCTTAGCCCCTGAAGATATCCCTTACTTTCTTTTTAGTTCAACTATGTATTCAAACAAATTTTTGCTATGTTACATCTAGCATTTCTAACTTTTGTATGGGGAAGATTTTCAGGACATTTAATCTGCCATAAGGCTAGAAATAGAAATCTTCTCTTTATTTTTTATTCATTTGTTCAAACACATCTAATTGAATTACTATTATATGTTAGGACTGCCCTTGGCACTAGTATATAGCAATGATGAATATAGACACAAATCTCTGCCCTCCTGGAAATTGTATCCCAGTAGGGGAAGAAGAGAATAACCAAATAACTAAAACATATGCTATGTAAGATGGCAGTATATATGGGGAAAATGCACACATTAGGATGATTGGGAGTGCTGGTGGGACTTAGGTGGAGGAATCAGAATGTGCAAAGGCCCTGAAGTGGGAGTGTGCCTGGCATAAGACCCAGCTAATTATGCAGAGCAAGCAAAATATGAAGTCAGAAAGGATCTGGGGTAAGGAGGGTTATGACTATGCATAACATTAGAGATTATTCTTAGGACGTGAACTTTTACTTTAAGATACAGAGCCATTCAAGGGTTTTATGCAGAGGAATGACATGATCTGACTTGAGTATTAAAAGGATCGCTTTTATGAATAGCTATGATATGACATTACATATAGATATGATATGACATTGCTTTATTTATTAGTTCACTTAAGACTGGTTGGCATATGAATACAAAAAGTATGGATTTGGCAGTCACATTAATTGACTACTGTTGACAACTAAATTGGATAATTTGAGTCTCAATATAGAAATGTGGTTTTTCTGGATTAGACTTACATTTTCATTAACTTTACTTCTCAAAGCTTCTAATTTTTTCTAACTTTTCATGGTTACTCTCTGAATCCTTGTTTTCCCACATTCTCCAAAATAGAGTCTAGGTCAAGTAAGAAGCTATAAAAATGCAGATCTATGTGTAAAAGTAAATCTTTACTAGACTCCAAATCCATCTCTATAAACATAACCAATTAAAATTGTTTTTTATAAACCATAGGTTTTGAACTTTTTTAGTAACTCTATCTTTCTCTCATAAAATCTTTATAGTTAAATTCTGTCAGAGTACAATAAGAAGCACAGTAATTCAGTGTTTGGGATAAGAAAGCTAAATGAAGAAAAATGATGTATAAAGAAACTGGAAGGTGCTGTATCATTTTGATTTGCTTCTCCAACCTTTCACAATGACCTCTCCTTGACTATGACAGCATATCCTAACAAATAGCTAAATTTTACTAAAATCAGTAAAAAGGACCCATCTGTAGTTTTTAAAGTACCAAAACAAATGGCATGTTTTATTTTTATATTCATTTATCTGTGCCTAAAAATATAATAAGATGCTGAATATAAATTTGACCAGTATGACCTCAATAACGCATTTTGCACAACCTCATTGTAAGGTATTATTTCAGATTTCTTGCTGAAAATCAAGGGGTTTCCAGAAAGTGGCTAAAATAATTATTGGAATGGGAAGAAAAAAGAATTTTAATAAATTACTATAAGTCCAGGTAGCATGCGAAAGTACCAAACTCAGAGTCTGGAAGAAAGCAGGTGCTCAAAAGATTACATCAACATGATTTTAACTCATTTCTCCAAGATTCAGAAAATCTACAACAAGGAAATATATTAATATTTTAATTTTGTGTATTACATAGCTGTGTACCCTATGTTCTAAGACTTATAACTCACTGCTTTAGAAAATGTTGCTGTTAGCAAAGCAGAAGTTGCTTCAGATACTTTCATTTCTGGGTTTCATTTTCCTAAAGCCTGCGCCCTTGCATGGATTGTGCTAGAATTGCCACAAAGGAAGACAAAGGGCCAATAAACATATAGGTAGAGAAGTGAAATTCATCTAGCTTCAAGAGTATAGGTCCTGTGTGGTGCTGAGGTGGGAGAATTGCTTTAGGCCAGGAGTCCCAGACCAGCATGGGCAACATATCGAGACACTCCTCATCTCTAAAAAGTAAAAAAAAAAAAAAATTCAATTAGCCAAGATGTACCTATAGTCCTACCTACTCCAGAGGCTGAGGTGGGAGGATCCCATGAGCCCAGGAGTGCGAAGCTTCTTTGAGCTATGGGCAACAGAGAGAGATCTCATCTCTCAAAAAAAAAGAAAGGGAAAAAGAGAGAGAGAGAGAGAGAGAGAGAGAAAGAGAGAGAGAGAGAGAGAGAGAGATCTGTCTCTCAGTCTCTTCTTGGGATCAGTACCTTCAAAGGGCAAAAGTGATTTGACCTCAGAGTCAGAGCAGTTAGTACATCATGTAATCTCGACATTGGTTCAGGAGTTCCCAGGATCACCAAAAATTGGGGTGTCCCTAGTGGTGTCCACAGAAAGCAAATGCACTGCACTGATCATTCTATGCAATTGAGCCCTCACTAGAGAAGTTTCTTTTATGCCTTAGTGCCTTGCACACAACTCTAGGGTGGGAGGGATGCCAATGATCATGAAAATTGAATATCCATCTATTTAAATAAGATGTTAACTGCAGCCTCCTGGTGAATTAACCTGGGCTGTCTTTCCCAAAATCAACTCTGAAAAACTTGGGAAGGAGAGTGGGGTGTAGAGTCCAATAACTTTCGCCACCAACTGTATATAGAACAGAAAAAACTCTTTCAGGTGACTAAAAGCTGCCTTGAATTACTTTATGGGGTGCTAAAGAGTGAGGCACTGCAGTCTGGGGCAGAAAGATGCTAAAGGTGGTAACAAGAAGAAAAGCTGTGAACAGAGTTTAATGTTTGCTCTTGCCTCTCTCCAGAGTTCCTTTGAGACAATCATGCCTGACCCTTGTATATTTAAGCAGATTAGTTTGTGAAGTAAATTGCAAATTTCTTTTTCTATATTTTCATTTGCTTTTTAACTCTTGTTAGGCCAGGTAAAAGTTTGGAAGATTAGTAATGAGATTCTAAATCTCTTTATTTTTTCTTTTATGGCATCTTGATTTTGATCTTAACTAGAAAGACTTTCCTCACTCTAAGGCAGTAACAAATTTCTCCATGTTTAATTCCAATCCTTTTATAGTGTTATTTTTTACATTTATAATTTCAATCCATTTGGATTTTTCTCAGGTGCATAATAAGAAATATAGATCCAAATATTTCTTTTTCCAGATGGTCATCAATATATTTTAGCACTACTTATATTTTTAGTTATTATTTTTGATTGTGTGAAAATACATAAAATTTACCATCTTAACTATTTTTAAGTGCACAGGTCAGTGGTATAAAGTACATTCACATTATCATGAAGCCATAACAATCATTTTGGAAACTCTGTACCCAATAAACAGTAAGTCCCATTCTGCCCTTTTCCAAGCACCTGATGACCACCATTCCACTTTCAGTTGCTATGAATTTGACTGCTCTAGGTACCTTGTATAACTAAAATCATCTAATATGTGTCCTTTAGTGACTGCCTATTTCATTTAGTGTCATGTCCTCGAGCTTCATCCATGTTGTGGAATGTGTTAGCTACATTTTTTAGAGTGAATAATATTCCATTATATGGATATACCACATTTTGTACTTCTATTCATGTGCCAATGGACTCTTGTTTTGTGTCCACCTTTTTCTGTATTTTTCTATTTTCTTTTATTGATACATAATAAGCATACATACTTTCAGGGTACATGTGATAATTTGATATAGTCCTATCAAATTAGAGTAATGGGGATATCCATCACCTCACTTTTCTTTATGCTAGGAATATTCAAATTGTTCTTGTCTAGCTATTTTGAAAAGTAAAATAGATCCATGTTAACTACAGTCACCCTACTGATCTATCAAACACTAGGTCTTATTTCTTCTATCTAAACTTATATTTGTACCCATTAATCAACCTCGTTTCATACCTCTTTCTCACTACCCTCCCCAGCCTCTGTTAACTGCCAAAACCACCAATCTACTATCTTCATGGGATCTACTTTTTGGGTCCCACATATGAATAAGAATATGTGATATTTATCTTTCTGTGTCTGGCTTCATTCACTTAACATAATGATCTCCAGTTCCATCCATGTTGGTGCAAATGACAGGATTTCATACTTTTTATGGCTGAATAATATTCTATTGTGTATATATACCATAGTTTCTTTATCCATTCATCCATTGATGGACACTTATGATGATTCCATATCTTGGCTATTGTGAATAGTGCTGCAATAAATATGGGAGTGTAGATATCATTTCAATATGTTGATTTCTTTTCTTTTGGATATATACCCAGTAGTGGAATTGCTGGATCAAATAATAGTTCTAGTTTAAGCTTTTTGAGGAACATCATACTGTTTTCCACAGTAACTGTACTAGTTTACATTCCTGCCATCCATATACAGGGGTAGCCCTTTCTCCACATCCTCACCAGAATCTGTTATTCCAAGTTTGTTTGTTTTGTTTTGTTTTCGAAAAAGTCATTCTAATTGGAGTGAGATTACTCACTTTAGCTTTAATTAGCATTTCTCTGATAATTAATAATATGGATCTTTTTTTTATATACCTGATGGCCATTTGTATGTTTTCTTTTGAGAAATGTCTATTCAGATCTTTTGGCCATTTTTTAATTGAAGTATTTGGTTTTTTGCTATTGAGTTGTTTAAGCTGCTTATATATTCTGATTACTAATATATTTCCACATGGTTAGTTTGCAAATACTTTCTCCCATTTTAACGCTTTTCTCTTCACTTTGCTCATTTTTTTTTTCCTGTGCAATAGCTTTTTAGCTTGATATAATACCATTTGTCTATTTTTGCTTTTGTTGCCTGGTTTTTCAGGTCTTATAAAAAATATTTGCCCAGACCAATGTTCTGGAGTATTTCCCCAACACTTTTCCCCCTAAAAAGAATATGCCTTTTTCAGATGCCAATTTTTCCTGAGGACATGGTGTAGCTTTCTATTGACTTATATCTACCATCATGTCTAACAGAAATATTTTATAGATTTTCTCAAACAAGTCTTATATATTTCTTACTAAATTCATTCCTAGGTATTTTGGCATTTTGGATTGTCATTGTAAATGATGGAATTTCTTCCATTATACCTTCTGACTGTTTTTGAGTGTATACAAAATTTACAGATATATATATATGTATATATATATTTGTGTTCTTTACTAAGTTTTTCTTTTGTTTGTTGAAGGTTTTCTGGTCATTTTCTTGAGTTTCCACTTATATATTTATATTATATGAAATAGTGATAGTTTCATCTCCCTTTGTAAATTTTAGAATTTTCTGCTTTAATGCATTAGCTAATGCTAGCAGTACAATCTAACTAGTGGCAAAATCTCGTATGTTTTCCTATTTACTATATGTTACTATATCTCTTCCCCTTTAATTTTATTCAATATTGTTATCACTCTTTCCTGTGCATTCTTTAAACTTTTACAACTATATGTATCAACGCTAATTGGTATTGTTTGATTTTCAGTTATTAAAAACTTAGAAATTAGCTACACCGTTTGACTTAACTTCTCTCTGTTTCCCATTTTTTGATGGTTATATCACTTCTTTTTGTCAGAACATTTATCCTTCATTCTGTCTCTCTTAATCTACCTTTACTTTTTCTTGTAATTCAACTTAAACACTCAAGGCTATCTTTTTGCTGTAATTTCCTCAAAACGTCTGTTTGGCTCAATTTTGTTTTCAACCTTTTCCTGAAGGATCTGTATGAACGATATTCCCTGAGTCCTTCCTCTCCACTTTCCTTTGGCTTTTTTACTTGAAGAACATTAAATAAGATACACATTAGGCGGTCTCAGTAGGGTAAGGGAGAAAGAAGACTAACGAGAGTAAGAATGTGAGTAAGGAAACTTATAATGATAATGTGACATAAACTGTGGTTAGAACAATGTTAAATGTTACAGTTGATGAACACCTAAATTTGGGGCTTGAAATTTATGTCCATTAAATAGCATCATTATAGGTAATAAATATTTTAAGTATCCAGGAATGAAGTAAAGCTGTGTGTTTTAATCTACTTAAAATGATGCTACTCTATGACTTGTAATTACAGGCTATTTACTTATTCAGCAATGCACTGTGCAGTGACACATGCCAAGCATGGTGCTTTGTGCTAAGGTTCAGCAAGAAAAAAGACAGACAATAATCCTTGTCTTCTTGGAGCTTACAGTTTCATTGATTAGAAGCATTTGTCTTTCAGAGTCTTTTTAAACATAATTTTTAGACCTTCTCTTCTTCTGAGTTGGTGATTGGCACAGAATTTTAACAAAATTTGCTTATATTCCTGAAACATTTTTTAGTTACAGAGAACTATTTACAAGTCATTTACTTGACGCTTTTAAGTGCTGTTTGAGGAGAATAATAGTGCCAATTGCATTTATAAGGAAATATATCAGTCAATATCTAAAATATATTTAATAAATAATGATTAAGATCTATAAGAACCATGTATGTTGGCTTACCTGAATTGGCCAGAAATTGAAGCACCTCTAATTCCGTAGACTCTTTATATATTCTGTCTGTGTAGTAATAAGCTCTTTTCCCTTCAAAAGAAAAAAGGGAAAGGAACATTTGATTTTGAATAGAATTGGAGATTTGTCAGCCTTGCTTTACTTGAAAATATTCATGTTTTACTTACATACCCTTTAACAGCATTTTATGTACATCTGTACATCTGTTCTTTCTATGTGATACTGAAATTTTCTGTTTCTGAGCTTTACTTCCCATCTGGAATGTAAGCTCTTTTTGGAGACAGATGCAGTGTCCCTCCACCCCTGCATCCACTCTGTTCATTACATGATCTGGCACATAGTAAGACCTTCAGTACATGTTTTCTGCCTTGAGCTACACCTTTCCGTGCAGGATAGGAGCTGTGATCATACTAGATTTGCCATCAAAATGCTTATATAAACAATAGAATACTTCCTGCCTGGGTCTGTCTCAGTGTTTTTCTGCACTCTGCTTATATATTCGGAAGCAGGTGGCCAGACTTGCATGGTAGAGAGGGAACTAGGTCACAGAGACCACTTATGTTATCTACATGTAATCTACATCTCAGCTCCAAGATATGTTACCCCTTGGTGAGATGCTCTTCGACACCCTGCTCAGCATGGTGCACACAAGGAGTGGATTTGAACAGTATTTGTCCCAGATCAGTGGCTACTCTCTCCTGATTCCGAGTCCCCTAATTTTTCTGCAGTGTCGGCCTCATACAGAATGATTTCTTAAATTCCTTCCCCTGAGCTTCATACAATTTAGTCATGTCCTAAATAACCAAGAAGTGGAAAATGGATGCACAGGATTGGCATTTTCTGCCAGGTGACTGGAAACAGTATGCCATTAAGAAGTGAAACTGAACTGCAAGTGAGTGTCAATAATATGAAGTAGCAAGAAGCAGGAGGGCAAGGAGAGAACAAGCCCTCATGTGCTCACTGTTGAAAACCAGAAGCCTATGAACCTACAAAATCCTAGGACCTGAGGGATAGAAAGGACTTCAAAAGTCCACTAGTACCTTCTAGTTTCTATACAGTAATTCCTTCTGCATGGTCCAAGCAAGAGAGCATCTAGGACTTTCTGGAACACAATCATTGAAGGAAGAAAATATAGGCTATAGCATCTCTGATCCCCAAAATATGACTCCCAAACAACTGTAATAACTGATGCCAAAATATATATTATTAAATTACATTCTGAGGAGTAGGAAAATCCATTTATAATAAACAGAGGTAAAATTTAATTATTGAGGCAATGACCAAACTAAATAAATCAAAATATAGACCTTGCCTGAAATATATGGACTATTTTATACCTTTCATTATGTGAATTGATCACTGTTTCTGTTTGCTTTTCAAAGTAACATTAGATATAAAAACAATTCACTTTATTTCCAGAATGTCATCCTGTTTTTCACACTTTTTTTTAAAACTAACACTCAGTAAGAAATACATTTCCCATCATGTCTTGGTACAAACACATATACACACACACAACTGAAATTAAAACAAAAGCTTCCCAGAAGAATACTTGCCCTTAATACTGATGCAATCTGATTGTTTCTATTATTTATTATTCTATTCTACTTTTTTTGTTGCTGTTCTATGAAATCACCAAAACTTTAATTCTTGTTCACACCAAGTGCATGTTCTAAATTTCCTGTGACTCTGCTATACTTTGTCTTCACTTAGGACCTAGCTGATGAAGCAACTTCTATGTTGAATATCACTCTTTCTCATAGCACAGGAAAAGACAGATCATGGAAAAACCAAGCAGCGGTTCTTAAGTTTTCTCCCCAGAAGTAAAACACATCATTCCACTTACGTACCATTAGCCAAAGCAAGCCACACTGCTAAGTGTGATTTATTTAAGTTGGGAAAGCATAATTCATCTTCAGGGACAGAGAGCAAATTTTTGTTAAAAGTGACACAGCCTACCTCAGTGCTTTACATATGTATGTAAGTTCATATAAGTTTTAAAGCCATGCTGACATAGGTATTATTCACACTATTTAAATAATAAAAAAATGAGCCTTTATAGGCCATAGAACTGACAAAGCCTGGATTCAGAGCAGATCTCAGATATACAAAGCCCATTTTCATAAGCTATATATTTTTTTTATCAGATTTCAATAGACTAAGCATTCTTTTTCAAAGATCTCCTAAAAACTAACAATATGGTAATGAAAACAAAAACTTTATATGATTTTCTTATTCTATCATTTTAAAATATTTATTGTCACAACCATTGTAAAGAATTCAGATCTACAGTTTGGAAAACACTGTTCTATGGAAGTTCAGAGAGGTTCAGAATGTAGAGAAATGTGTTTGTTTTCCATAAGGACTGATTATAAGAAAATTAATGTTACATTGAGAAACTAATCTTACAGAGCCATGAGATACTAGGAGTGCGGGAACTATCACTGCAGTCAATTCTACAGACAAGTGATGGTTAAATCTTATCTCAGAGAAAGATTTTTCTAAATTAAAGTCAATATCTGTCTGTAAATATGTACAATGGGAAAGTAGAAAACAAGAACTCCTGCTAAAATGATTTAAATTGTTAGCAATTTTCTGTTTTCCTGCATTTTATTGAAAGATACTTTTGAATAATAATGATAGTTTTTAGCCCTTTTTGAGCACTTACAATGGGTTAAGTCCTGTTTTTAGAGCTTCACCTATTTTATCTCAATCTGCACAATAACTTATAATGCAAAGACTGTTGTTATCTCCATTTGACAAGCAAGAGAACAGAGGGGGAGAGATTAAGTAATGTGCTTATCATCACTTAGCTGGTGAGTGGCAGAGCCAGGGTCACATGTACTCTCTGAGGCTTTGGAGAATATACTTTTTTTTGTCAAATTGTGATAATATACAAAATAACACAAAATGTACCATTTCAACCATTTTTAAGTATACAGTCAGTAGCATTAAATACATTCACATTGTTGTGCAACCATCACCACCATCTTTAGAACTCTTTTTATTGTCCAAAACTGAAATTCTGTATTCTTTAAACAGTAAGTTCCCACTCCCATGTCTCCCTGCCCCCAGCCCCCTGCCCCTGGCGACCACCATTCTACTATCTGTCTCTGTGAATTGGATCTTACAGGTACCTCAAATAAATGGAATCACACAGTATTTGTACTTTTATGACTGGCTAATTTCACTTAGTGCAATGTTTTCAAGGTTCATCCATGTTATGGCATGCATCCGAACTGCCTTCCTTTTTAAGGATGAATAATGTTCATTGCATATGTATACCATATTTGTTTATCCATTCATCTGTCAATGACACCAATGTTGCTTTCACATTTTGGCTATTGTGAATAATGCTGTTATGAACATAGGCATACAAATATCTCTTTGAGCTCCTGCTTTTAATTATTTTGGGTATATACCCAGAAGTAGAATTGCTGGATCATTTGGTCATTCTATGTTTTAATTTTCTTAGGAACTGCCATTCTGTTTTCCATAGCAGATGCATAATTTTACATTTCTGCCAGTAGTGCACAAGGGTGCCAGATTCTCCTCATACTCACTAAAACTGGTTACTTTTAAATTTTTTTCAATAATAGTCAGCCTAATGGGAACAAAGTGGTATCTCATTGTGGTTTTGATTGCATTTCCCTAATGATTAGTGATGTTGGGCATCTTTTCTTGAGCATCTGATGTGTTTATGCATTTGTTGAACATCTGTGTTTATTGGTCATTTCATCTTCTTTGAAGAAATGTCTATTGATGTTCTTTGCCCATTTTTGAATTGGGTTATTTTGTTGTTTCATTGTTGAGTTTTAGGAGTTTTCTATATACTCTGGACATTAATCCTTTGTCAGGTATGTGATTTATAAATGTTTTCTCCTATTCTGTGGGTTGCCTTTTTACTCTGTTGATAGTGTCTTTGTCTTTTGTTGCAAAAGTTTAATTGCAGTGTCCAATTTGTCTATTTTTTTATTTTGTTGCAACCTGTACTTTAGGTGACACATCTAAGAAATCATTGAAAAAAGCCAAAGTTCTAAAACTTTTTCTTACTATTTCTCCTGAAACCTTTCTTCTAAGAGTTTTATAAATTTGGCCTTGCATTTGGTCTTTGATCCATTTTGAATTAATTTTGTATATGGTATTAGTTTGGGATCAACTTTGTTCTTTTCACATGGATATTCAGTTTTTCCAACACTGTTTGTTGAAGACTGTCTGTTCCCCATTGAGTGGTCTCGGTATCCTTACCAAAAAACATTTCACCATATATGAAAAGGTTTACTTCTGGGTTCTATATTCTATTCCATTGGTCTATATGACTGTTTTTATGCCAGCACCACACTGTTTTGATTACGGTAGTTTTGTAGCAATTATTGAAACAGGAAGCCTGAGATTTCCTACTGTATTCTTCTTTTCCAAGATAGTTTTGAATATTTTGTTTCCCATAAGATTCCATGTGAACTTTAGGATTGATTTTTCTATTTCTGCAAAAAAAAAAAAAAACTTCTTTAGTACATTTTGGATTGCTATAAAATACCTAAGACTGGGTAATTTATAAAGAAAAGAGGTTTATTTAGCTTGGACTGGCAAGTGCAGGATCAGGTAGCAGATCTGATGAGGGCCTTGTGCTACTTAAACTCATGGGGAAAGCACAATGGGAAACAGGCATATGCAAAGCAAAAACATCACTAAGATGAGCCTGGCTTTATAACAATGCACTCTCATGGTAACTAATCAAGTGCCAGGAGAGTGAAAATTCACACAGTTCTGCAAGAGGGCGTTCAGCTATGTGGGATCTGCCCCCGTGACCCCAAACGCACTATGCTCCACATCCCAATACTCCACATTAGAAATCAAATTTCAACATAAGTTTTGGAGGGGATAAACTATTTTCAAGCCACAGAAGCATCCATGGGATTTTGATAGAGCTTGCATTAAATCTGTAAAACACTGTAAGTTATATTGACATCATAACAATATTAAGTCTTTCATTTCATAAATAGAGGATGCCTTTCCATTTATCTGTGTCTTCTTTAGATTCTTTAAGCAAAGTTTTATAGTTTTCAATGTACAAGTCTCTCACCTCTGTGGTTAATTCTTAAGTATTTTTATTCTTTTTGCTGCTATTGTAAATTTAATTGTTTCCTAATTTCCTTTTTAAATTGTTCATTTATTAATGAATAGAAACATACTAACTGATTTTTTTGTGTTGATTTTGTATCTTGCTACCTTACTAACTTTGCTATTTTTCTTAAATCTTTGGGGTTTTCTACATATAAGATCATATTATATGGGAATGGAGATAATTTTACTTCTCCTTTTGCAATTTGGATGAATTTTATTTCTTTTCCTTTCCTAATTTCTCTGGCTAGTATTTTCAGTATTGTGTTGCATAGAACTGGCAAGAGCAGGCATCCTTGTCTTGTTTCTTATCTTAGAGGAAAAGTTTTCAGTGTTTCACAATTGAGAATGATGTTAGTGTTTTTTGTTTGTTTTGTTTTGTTTTTTCATGTATGGCTCTTCTTATGTTGAGTTAGTTTCCTTCTATTCCTACTCTGTTGAATCTTTATATTGCTAAAAGGGTGTTGAATTTTGTAAATTGTGGGGTTTTTTTTGCATTAATTGTGATAATTATTTGTTTTGTTTTTCATTCTGTTAGTGTAGTGTATTAAATTAATTGATTTTTGTATGTTGAATCATCTTTGCATTCTGGGAACGAATCCTAGTGGGTCATAGTGTGTAATCCTTTTAATATGCTGTTGATTTCGGTTTGCTAGTATTTTTTGAGAATATTTGCATCAATATTCATCAGGAATATTGGTCTATAGCATTCTTCTCGTAATGTGTTTCTGTGGCTTTAGTATCAAGGTATTGCTGGCCTCATATAATGAATTTGAAAGTGCTCCCTTCTCTTTAGTGTTTTTGGAAGAGTTTCAGAAGGACTGGTATTGATTTTTTCTTAAATATTTGTCACAGATCACTGGTGAATCTATCAGGTCCACGTTGACTCAATCTCCTTATTAGTTGAGTCTATTCAGATTTTCTATTTCTTTAATTCAGCATTTTTAGGTTTTGTGTTGCTAACAACTTGTCCATTTCATCTAGGTTATGTAATTTGTTGGCATACAATTTTTCAGAGTACTCTCTTTTAACCATTTATTACTATAGAACCAGCAGCAATTTCTCCACTTTCATACTGACTTTAATAATTTGAGTATTCCCTCTTTTACTTAATCAATTTAGGTACAGACAGAAATTGAAAATTTTGTTGTTTGAAGAATTAAATTTTGGTTTCATGGATTTTCTGTGTTGCTTTCTATTCTTTATTTCATGTATCTCTGTGCTAATTATTATTTTCTTTCTGCTAGCTGTGGATTTAGTCATTCCATTTGTATTTTCCTGGGTTGTAAATTTAGGTTTTTGGTTTGAGATTTTTTTTTCTGTTTAAATGTGTTTATAGCTATAAATTTCCACCTTACTATTACTTTTCATGCATTCCACAAGTTTAGTATGTTGTGGTTTTACTTTCACTCACCTCAAAGTATTTTCTAATTTTGCTTGTGATCTATAATTTACCCTATTGCTACTTAAGCATGTGTTATTTAATTTCCACAAATTTGTGATTTTTACAGTTTTGTTAATGTTATTGATTTCTAATAGCATTTCATTGGGGTTGGAAAAGATACTTCATATCTTTTTAAATCCAGTGACTTAATTTGTGGCCCAACCTATGGTCTATTCTGGGGACTGTCTCATGTGCACTTGAGAAGAACGAATGTTATATTGTTGTTGGCTACAGTATTCTGTATATTTCTGTCACTTATAGTTGATTTATTATTTTATTAAAGCCATCTTTTTAAATATTTATCTTCTCTTTGGTTATCCTTTCCATTATTGAGAGTGGGGTACTGAATTCTCAGATTATCATTGTAGACTATGAATTTCTCCCTTCTGGTCTGTCATTTTTTGTTTTGTTTTGTTTTGTTTCAGATATTTTGATGGTCTGTTATTATGTGCATAAACATTTATAATCATTATATCTTCTTTTTCCATTGAAACTTTTATTCACATATAATGCCTATTTTCCCTTGTGAATTTTTCTATTTAAAGTCTATTTAGTCTGCTATTGATTTGGTTACTATTTGCTTGGAATATATTTTTATATCTTTCAAAGTATTTGTGTCTTTGGATCTAAAATGAGTAGACGACATATAATTGGATAATTTTGTAAAATTTATTCTGCCAAAATCTCTTTTCTTTGGAGAATTGAATCCATTTATATTTAAAGCAATCACTGATAAGGAGGGCCTCACTTTGATCATTTCATTGTTTGTTTCCTATATGCCCTATCTGTTTTTTCTGTACTTCATTTCTTGCATAACTGCCTTCTTTTACATTTAGTTGATATTTTTTGTATTAAAACTCTTAAATTCCCCTCATGTTTCCTTTTGTATATATGCTATAGCTACTTTGTTTGTGGTTAACATGGGGATCACATTTAACATCCTAAAGTCATAATAGTCTAATTTGAATTTATAGCAGCTCAATTTCAATAGTATACAAAACCTCTGCTTCTATATAGCTCCTTCCCCACCTTTTTCAGTTACTGATGTCATAAAATTACTTCTAATAATTTTTATGCATTAGCCTATTAAATCATGTAGGAAACAAAACCTGGAATTATAAACCAAAGTTTCAGTAATACTTGCTTTTAAAATTGTCCTTGTATTTTCCTTTACCAGAATTCTTTATTCCTTCATACAGCTTTCAGTTACTGCTCAGTCCTCTTATTTCAACCCGAAGAACTACCTTTACCATTTCTTGCAAGGAAGGTCTAGTTGTAATGAGTTCCCTCAGCTTTTGTTTTTCTGGGAATATAATAATTTCTCCATCAGTTTTAAAAGACAGCTTTGCCAGATACAGCGTTTTTGTATTTTGAAGGTTATTTTTTCCTTCAGGACTTTGAATATGTTAAACACTTCTGGCTTCTCGGATTTCTAATGAAATGCCTGCTGATAATCTGATTATAGATCCCTACAATGTAAGGGATCTCTCTTGCTTATTTCAAGATCCTCACTTTGCTTTTGACTCTGGAGGGTTTGATTACACCATGGTCTGGTGTGGCTCACCTTGATTTTATCCTACTTGGAGTTTAACCATTAATCCTTCAATAATCTCTTTACCTCTTTTTCTCTCTCTCTTCTCCTTCTAGGATTTTCAAAATGTGCGTGTTGGTTCTCTTGATGGTGTTCCACAGTCTCTTATACTGTGTTTGCTTCTTCATTATTTTTTCTTTTCGTTTTGAAAACTTTGTAATTCTAATTTTCCTATCTTTTTATTTATATTTTTATTTTGTCTATTTATTCTTTTCTTGAATTTTTTATATCTCCTTTTAGTTCTTCAGCATCTCTAAGAAAATTGTTGTAAAATCTTTGTCTAGTAAGTCTTTCATCTGATATTTCTCAGGGATTACTTCTGTTTCTTATTTTCTTTAAATGAGCCAACTTTAATGTTTCTTTGTATGACATAATTTTTCTATTGAAAACTGGGTATTGGACTCTATTGCTGTAGTAACTTTAGATATCAGAAAATCCCCCTGCCTATGTCTTGTTGGTGGTTGTTTGATTGTTTTGGGGTTTCTCTATTCCACACCTCATGTGTCAACTTAAGGTTTTCTCAGGTCTTTTCTGAGCCTGTGCTTTTTCCTAGGCATGTGAGGGAACTTTCTAAATGCATCTTTATCTATGATTGCTTTTAAATATTTAGTCCTTAGTTGGCTATCTCCAAAAATATAAAAGAGAAAAATAAAGGGGGAAAATTATGCCAGACTATTAAATCTCCTGTAACTCACTTCACTTAGAAGGGGAGATACTTACAACGTGTTGGTAAAGGTTGCAGCAATGACTGCTTATCTCTGTGTCTGCACTTCCATGATCAGAAGCATCAATCAGTGATCAGAAAACAGATCCTCAATATTTGGAGGACTGGATCTTTATCGCCCAACCTGGCTTACATAAACTACCTGTAAGCTCTTCCTCAAATTTACATGAAGAGCCATCTCCTATAAAATTAGAGTGGATGATAGTTGTTACTGACTTAAGAGCTAAAATTGACTGAAATTAACTCAATTTACAATCCAATCCTTTTCCTCAATTTTTCAAGCCTTCAATAGACTTCAGAGTTTTAAAATAGTTACATCAGACAGATGCTACCATTATAATTGCATTATAGTTGAGGAATCAAATTCCTTGGGCTTCCTACACAACCATCTTCCCTGATATCACTCTCTAGATATCACCCCCTCTACTTTCTTAACAACTGCACCATAATCTCTTGTGGGTTTGCTTTGCTTCCTCTTATGAACAAATTTTGCCAATTGGCTTATTTATAATTGAATATCTGAGACATATGGTATAAACAAATAATTGCCTGGACATTTTAGAATGAATCAAATCAACAAGGATTCTGTAGCCAACTCACAAGGCTCAAGCTTCTCTTTTAGTGTAAGACAAACTTCGACTTCCCAGCCTCTGGTCACACTTGCTCTACTGCCTTACCATGGTCATTTTTCTTTTTCACTTAGAGTTAAAATAGGTCTCACTATTTAAATGACTGAGAAAGTTAATGTTGTATTCTCATTTTCCCTGAAATTTCATTCACAATATTCATTTCCTTTCCACTGTCACAAAGGAATCATGGCATAGGGGCTATTTTTTCCCAAAAGCCAACAATTTTTAAGTAAAATTTTGTTTATTATATCTCCTTAATGTTCATCTGTTCTCTTCTGCACCATGACAACTGCTAGTGCTATCCTAAGTGAGCCCTTCTTCATCTCTCCTCTAAATTATATTATTTATTTGCTAACTGCTTTCCTATTCCCACTTTCTTCCCCTCTAATTGGTCTCCTATATTGGCACAGTGTGATCTCTCAAAAACACATATCTAATCATGTCATTACTCTGCTTAAAATTACCTATGTCCTTGGGATTTGAACACACATGTTCACATGGTGTCATCATTGGTCAAGATGATTTGAAAGCAGCATGACTCTCCATCACTACAGAAATGGATGGGTGACATGTGGAGAGGTTCAGCCTCCTGAAGATTACTTTCCTGTGGTTAGAAACATAGAAACTGAGGTATAGGCAGTGGTGATGGCAGATTTGAAAAACTATGTTGAAAGAGAAGATTAAGAAAGAGAACAAGACAAAAAGCAAAATGTCATATGTGTGTGCGTGTGTGTGTGTGTGTGTGTGTGTGTGTGTGTGTCTCACATACTCAATGATATTATCTATGTGGCATTCTTGGAAAAATGTTAAATGTAACCATGAGGAAATAATTATTAATAGAAAAATTAATTCAACCTGCTTTCTAGAAGACAACTGGCTTATGTTCTTCAAAAAATTAATATCATGAAAAACAAAATAAAGCCAAAAGCTGAGGATAGTTTTAGATTATAGGCAATTAGATAAAGAAGAGCTCAGTATGAGCTTTAACAGATTCTGGATCAGAGAACACAGACATACACATACGTATACACACAGCTATAAAAGTCATTATGTCATAATTGGGAAAATTAAAATATGGCTATAGACTAGATAGTGACACTGTATTAATATTGATATCTTTAGGTATGATAATGCTCTGGGAAGGAGTTAAAAGTGGCATCTGAATATGAAGGGAAAAATTAAAAGAGAAGGCACCTTGATTTGAGAAGCATGATTATCCTAATACCTTACACCTCAAATTCAGCTGGAGAGCATAGAAACAGATATCAAAAACTCCTGTAACCTGCAAGATAAAATCTAATTCTCTTACTATTTCTCATGAGTCTTTCAAGATCTAGCACTTGTCTAGTGCTCCTGCCAAGCTCCCTTGTTTTCAGAATTCCCTCTATCTCATGTGGGTACCATGCAAAATCACAATGATTCTTGCAGACTGCTTATACTCTTTCGTGTTTCTGCTGCTTCATGCTGATTTCTCTGCCAAAGATGTTCTTCCCCTTTTATTATCTAGCAAAAACCTACTGATTTTTTCAAATGCAAGGATTTATTAAACTCCCTAACCCACTCTTCTGTTTTTCTTTGAACTTCCTCTCTACTTCTCTCTCCCTCTCCCCCTCTTCTCCCTCCCTGACTCCCTTTCCCCTCTTTCTACTTATTTCTATCTCCCACTGTATATTGAAATCCTTTTAATGTAGAGGCAATGTTTTATTCATGTTTGTTTTCCCAAAACTGAGAATAATGACTGATACGTGAATTGTTTGTTTTATGTTGCTATAAGAGACTACTTCAGACTGAATAACTTATAAAGGAAAGACGTTTATTTCTCACAGTTCTGGAGCTGGGGCAGTCCAATGTCAAGATGCCAGTGTCAAGGAAGGGCCTTCTTGCTGCATCATGCCAAGGTGAAAGACAAAAAGGGAAGAGAGTGCAAGAGAACGAGAGATCTGACTTGCAGCCTGAAGCCCTTTCATACTCCACTTAAATCCAATTGAGGGCAAAGCCCTCATAGCCTAATTACCTCTCAAAGTTCCCACATCTTAACATTGAGGCATTGGGGATTGCATGCACTACATATGTTTCCAACACATGCATACTGAAGGACACATTCAAACCATAGATCGATGTTCAATAAATATTTGTTAAATGTATTGAAGAAAGAACACTATGGTCTCCCTACATTCTCAGGTTGATGACCAGAAGGTGAATTGTCTGGCAAGGTCAACAAATGAAGGAGTGAGTCAGCACTAGCTAAATGCTAGAACAGAGTTCTCAGGTATAGCACATTATGCAATCATACTTTATTTGCAAACATTTATTGACTGCCACAATGTGCCTGAAGTTGTACATGGCTTTGGGGAAATAGATGAGAAAGACAAAATTCCTATGCTCAATTGTCTTAAAATCTAGTGGAATCAATAAAACATATTATATATTTTAATATTGTAAATAATATCTTGAAATAAAAATGAAAATATTCTAGGTTTATAAGAGAGATTAGTCCAAATTTAGTGTAGAGAAAAGTTTGAGGGAAAATGGTTGCATATATCTTAAAAGATACATGGAATTTAGGTAAGTAGGAAGAGGGGAAGGAAAATAGGGATAGTTAAAGGAATACCTGAGTTAAGAGAAATTGTGGTATAATATAGATGAAAAAAAAGAGGGAGTTAATAATCTTTTTCCTCCTACTCCATTCCCAGAGCCATCATTGCTTTACTTTGGGATCTTATTCTGTTGTGTCTGTTCTACCAGTTGCTGTGCCTCCATATCACCTCCATTTCCCATCCTCAACACCCTTCAACTCATTATCTACTCTCAAAAGCAAAAATCAGATTAATTCGTATTTTGCTTAAGACACCTAAAGAGCCAATTTTCCCTGCAGGCTAAAATTCATGTACCTTTCCTTATATTTAAAGCTCCCCCGTGTATTCTCTGCTGCCTGCTGTCTGGTTTCAACTCTTGCTTATTTCCAACTTGTACTCAATGGCCAATCACACCAAGCTCTTGAATTTACCTGAATATCGTAAACTCACCCTTCCACATCTTAGCACATATTGCTTTCATAGACTGACATGCTTTCCACATACTCTCCCTTTCTTTTCCTGGCTAACTATTATAGTTTTTGAAGACAAATATTTACTGAACACCTACTACATGCTAGGTGTAGTGCTATATGTAGAGGTATACTTGTAAAAAAAGAATACTTGTACCTTTTGTCCTTGTAGAGCTTATGTCCATTGTCTTTCACAAATATGTTCTTGTCCCTCATACTAAGATTAATTGGCCCATCTTTTTGCCCCCAATAGTAGCTGAAATATAAAACGTTTCTTGGCTTTTGTATTATATATGCCACATTATAATTTTCCGTTTATTTTTTTCTACTACTGATAGTATTTTGTGATATGCTTGAAGACAAGAATTGTGTTGTTTTTATCTCTGTTTTCTAAGTGTCTTGAACATTGAAAATTTTTTTTGAAGTTAATGAATGAACAAATTATTTCCAGATTCATTTACGTGTAAGAGTTACTCTCTGGACTACTTTGACAGAGTAGGTTTTTGAATGTAACAAGATAAGTCAACTTGAGTGGTAATATAATTTGGGAAATCAGCTCACTACAAATTGTG
>CAUYRT010001802.1:0-55378 GCA_963574885.1 Lepilemur ruficaudatus
TAGCACTTCGTTCTTCAAGACTAGGAAAGTGCAGGTTACTGCCCCAGTCTCATGAGGTGTTTAGGTTCCTGCACACTTCCAGGTAGTCAAAGAGGTCATCACACCTGCTTTCTTTCTTTCCTTTTAAAAAATATTAACTACAGGCCGGGCGTGGTAGCCCACGCCTGTAATCCTAGCACTCTAGGAGGCCGAGGTGGGAGGATCGCTCAAGGTCAGGAGTTCAAAACCAGCCTGAGCAAGAGCGAGACCTCGTCTCTACTATAAATAGAAAGAAATTAATTGGCCAACTAAAAATATATAGAAAAAATTAGCCGGGCATGGTGGTGCATGCCTGTAGTCCCAGCTACTCGGGAGGCTGAGGCAGAAGGATTGCTTGAGCCCAGGAGTTTGAGGTTGCTATGAGCTAGGCTGACACCATAGCACTCACTCTAGCCCGGGCAGCAAAGTGAGACTCTGTCTCAAAAAAAAAAAAAAAAGAAAGAATATTGCAGCCTCTATATTATTTCCTCCTGATGTTTCTTTCCTGACTTGACCAAACTGAGATCAGCTAATGTTTAGTTTTACATTACAACCTCCTTAGAAGGTAAAAGAAAGGAGACTAGGATAAGCTGGTACATTTCAGTAGGGACCCATTGCAAAGAGGTGAGTTCATGTATCGATCGTTTCCTTGACATGAACTCTATACCAAAGCAATATTAGCCCTTTGTAAATAAAAAGAAATTTACATTTCTTTTGACCTGTAGTTCTTTTTTTTTTTTTTTTTTTGAGACAGAGTCTTACTCTGTTGCCCGGGCTAGAGTGCCGTGGTGTCAGCCTAGCTCACAGCAACCTCAGACTCCTGGGCTCAAGCAATCCTTCTGCCTCAGCCTCCTGCGTAGCTGGGACTATAGGCATGCACCACTATGCCTGGCTAATTTTTTCTATATATATTTTTAGTTGGCCAATTAATTTCTTTCTATTTTTAGTAGAGATGGGGTCTCGCTCTTGGTCAGGCTGGTCTCAAACTCCTGACCTTGAGCGATCCTCCCACCTCAGCCTCCCAGAGTGCTAGGATTACAGGCGTGAGCCATCACGCCTGGCCTGACCTGTAGTTCTTAACCTGTAGTGAGCCTCAGAATTATCTGGCAAGAATTTTCTAAGTGGTTCTAGTCTCAGAGATTCTTATTCACTTGCTCTGGGATTGGTTTTATTGAATACATAGTTCTGAGAACAGGCCTGGTTAAGCGTCAGAGCTGAAGTTTACAATCTCTCCTCTTCTAATCCATTCTGTTGGGCCCTTACCATCTGTTGTTTTGTGCCGTCAGTTTCCTCTTCTTGGGGGATGAGGCGTCTTGGCAGGGTCTGGTAGATCAACTATCACACTGTCAGGGTCTGTTTCCTGGACACAACAGCCTTTTATTTATTTACGGAATGCTTTGGGAACTCCAGCATGCCAAGGGATACTAAGATTTCCAGACATTTCCCTTGGTTTACATGGGGCTGGGGAGAGGGTAGGCAAGGACAGGAGCTTTCTTCCTCATTGGATTTCAGACATAGAGAGCCCCTGATGGTCTGTAGGCTAAAACCATTGCATTCCTGAAAGAAAAATCACCAAAAAGGAGAAAGAAGTAGTAGTTAATTAAATACATATATCATACATCACATGAGGACTTTCTAGTCAATGCTGGACTGCATATGATGGTGGCCCCATAAGATTATGATGGGGCTGCCCTATACAGGTGCACCATTTTTAAAAATCTTTCATACCATATTTTTACTGTAACTTTTCTATGTTTAGATGCACAAATACTTATCATTATGTTACAGTTGCCTTCAGTATCCAGTACAGTAACATGCTGTACAGGTGTGTAGCCCAGGAGCAACAGGCTACACCATTTAGCCTAGGTATCTAGCAGGCTGTCCCACGCAGGTTTGTGTAAGTCACTCTGTGATGTTCGAGCATGGTGAAATCACCTAACAATGAATTTTTCAGAATGTATACCTGTCATTAAGACATGCACGACTGCACTTATTGAACACCTACTATATGCCTGATGCTGCATTGGACGTACATGACAAGAAATAGACAAGCTTTCTCCATTTCCATGGGGCATGAGAGGGGACAGGCGATAAAGGCAATAAAAATGAGAATGAGTAAATACACAAGACAATTTCAGATGGCGACGGGAGCTCTGAAGAATGGCAGATACACCAGGTGAAGTGGCAGGGAACTGGGTGAAGGATGGGAGAGTGGGTCTCTTTCAGTGTGGGACTGTACCTCCTGCAGGGCAGGGCACCCCCACATCACCCCCTTCTGGGCCTGCAGCCTCAGCCTGGAGTGCAGAGACTCTCAGTGGAGGACAGGACCTGGGCCATGAAGGAAAGGATGGTGCTACTAGGGACCCAAATGACAGGGCTGTGGGATCTTTCACTGAAAACTGGGCATGAGGGCTGACGGGGGCCAGGTGCCTGGGGGAGATAAGCAGGGGTGTGGACACAGGTCCACAGTGCAGGAAGGTTGGGAGGTCTGCAGGGGATCAAAGCAGCACGGACCACCATCTAAGGTGAGTGACAGTGACAACAGTGACAACAGGCACCAGGGCAGAGGGCTGGTGAGTGTGGAGGACCCAGAGCATCGGGCCTGCAGAGTCCTCTCTAAAACACTCCCTCTGCTCCCACCTGCTCAGAATCTGAGTGAGCAAGAGACCCTAGAAGGCGCCCTGGGGCACTCAGGTGCTCTCTGTATACAGCGCTAAATGCTCTCACACATGTTCCTGGAAACAGTCAGTAGTTGCTGCCAATCAGCCAGTGGCTGCTCAGAGAGCGCAGATTGGTGTATGGGAGGAAATGTGATGGCAATGATGGAAATGTTCTTATCTATGGTGGTGTAAGAACTGTGAGCTCAAGGATTCTTCTACTCTCAGCACCAAGCAAAGTGTCCCTGCTAGGAACTCAACAAATATTTAGTGTAGGAACTAAAGTTAGAACTAAAGTTAGAAGTAGGAACTCAACAAATATTTAGTGGTTTCTATTTGACTGTTTTGACCTTGGGCTTTGTTTTTCATATTTTCCCATCTGAAGAAGCATTCAAATAAACGTTGGCATATAAATCAGATTGATGTGGGTAAATCAGTGGTTAATAAAATTAAGATTTTTTTTCCTTCCTGATCTTCTTGCGAGCATGATTTGGATAATTTGCAATTATATTGAAGGAAGAATTAAACACTCATGTGATGCAAATGAGCTTAACATGATGCTCTCCAGGATCAAACACACACAATTGCTTAATTGCTGGAGACTTGCCCAAAGTTTGTGTTTCGGCTATCTAATGCTAGTAACAAACCACCCCAAAACTCAGTGGCTCAAAACAGCAAATATTTTATTATCTTTCCCAATTCTAGAAGTTGACTGGACTCACTTGTAAGAAGCTTCTGCTTCACATCATTTTGGCTGGGGCTGCAGTCATCTGGGGACTTGATTGGGTTGGAATATCCAGAATGGTCATGCACAGAGCTGGACCGTGCTGGGTGTGGTGCTAACTGCTGACGGGATCTCGGCGAGGGCTCAGTTCTCCTTTACAGGGTCCTCCCGAGTGCAATTCTGGCTTTTTCACAGCATGGCTTCTCCATTCTAAGAAGAGGCACCCACAAGGGAGGAAGCAGAAGTTACCAGTCCTCTTAAGGCTAGCCTCACTCTTACTACAACATGGTGGTTAAAGAAGTCGTAAGGCCGACCCAGACGTAAGAGAAGGGGAGATAAACTGTATTCAGTGTGAGAGCGGAAGCACAGGAGTCTGTGTCTTTGCACGCTATCTACCACAGTCTGGCCTCTGGCCACCACAATTCACATCCTTCCTGTGTGCAAAATATACTCATCTCCTCCCCCCACATTAGCATTATGAGATTGGCTCAAAGTCAGGGATCTTATGAACAGGTTCAGGCATGGATGGGGATCCTTGGGGCAGCTTCTCTGGTGTGGTTCCTGAGTGCAGAGTCCTGTAAATCAAAAACCAGGTTATCTGCTCTAGACATAAGCTCTCACATACAATGTGAGAAAGGGGTAAGATAAATACAGCAAGTGCTCCCATTCAAAAAGTGTAAAAACAGTAGGCAATTGGCTTTTACTAATCCACAGTAATTTTGAAATCCAGCCAGGCATGTGTTTTCAGTTTTTTTTTTCCCAAATCAGCCTCTAGTTCTGCTTCTGGAAAGTGTTTCTCTATGGCTCTTGACTCAACTGTCTGGGTCATCCTTTCTTTTCCATAAGAAATGATCTGTGCTTGTAGCTGAGGAGATTTCTTAGTCTCCTTCTTCCCCATAAGAGGTTAGGGACCTAGAAATCTCTTTTCATTTTAAACCATCTCTGTCTCTTTTAGTCCAAGTTAGTATAATTCCTTTAAAATCTTCATAGGCTTCCTATGTATCAAATTATGCCACTCCCTTAGACAAACGCCATACCCAGAAGTCTCTTTGAGACATGCACCTCTGAACCCTGGAGTCAGAATATTGTGGGATAACTCCTTTCGGATTCTTGGAAGCCCTATTGTGTTGGAAGTGAAGAGGCCTGTGAGACAGTGTCCTACATCTTTCTGAGGTCTTAGAAGGGTCTTATACCTGCACTTTTGGTTTGAACTTTTCCCTGAGGCTACATTTTACTCGCAGCTACCTGGGTTTAATCTTTATCTTAAGGCCATTTCTTCCTTTGAGAACCTCTTGTTGGGTCCTGAGGTCTCTATGTGTTTTCTAAATTCTGCTCCCAATCTGCACACTCCCCTTCTTTTTTTTGTTCATCTCTGTTTTCTCATAGGCAGCTAGAAGAAGCAAGTTGCCACTTTTAACATTCTGCCTGGAAAGCTCTTTAACACATTGACTGCTACACTAGGAAAAAAAATTTTTTCCTTGGGGCCACAGTGTTTTATTGTGAAAATAGAATAAAAATGTTGAAAACAAAATGATCTTTTCTAATTTAATAAAAAATTTGTTATTTTTTATTGTTTTCTATGTGTGATTTACATGCAACTTGAAAACTAGTTCTCACGGCTCCCAAGGTGAAGAGCGTGTGAAGCCTACATATGTGTTTCACTAAACCTGGGCTCAAACCTAGTGTGAGTTAAATACAATTCACACGGCAGTTAACATGTTAACCAGGTCTGTGTATCCATCAGTTACTCTTTCCGTCTTCCATGCTGCTGTAGACATGGCTGCCTGCATTTTACAGTGCTGCTAAACTTTCCACCTGTGTAAGACATGGGCGGCCTTTTCTTCATTCTCCAGTAACAATTTCCTCACTCTCCTTCCAGGCTCCTTTAGTGCTTTTTAAAATTTTTTTTATTTTGAGGACTTTCTGGCCCCTGTTTGCCAGCAAGTCCCAAAGCCAACGCTGCATATTTTAGGTTTCTATTACAATACCCCACTTCTCGATACCAAGTTCTGTTTCAGTTGTCTATTGCTGTGGAATAAACCACTTTAAAATGTAGTGGCTTAAAACAACAGCCATTTTATTATTCATAGTTCTGTAAGTGGCATGGACCCAGCCAGATGGACCCAGCCTATGGACCCAGCGGGGCCATTCTGCTCCACGTGGTATCAGGTGGGTCTGCGGTCCTCCGAGGGCTCAACTGGGGTGGAAGATTCAGGAGAGCTAAGTTGCATCTGTGGCAGTTGGTGCTGCCCGTTGTCTGGGAACTCAGCTAGGGCTGTTGACTAAGAACTCTGTTTTCCCCTTAATGGGCCTTGCCATGTAGCTGTTTGGGCTTCCTCAAAATTTGGTCCCTGAGTTTCAAGAATAAGTGTTGTGAGAAGGAGGTAGAGGTTGCTAGCTTAAGGTTTGGGTTCGAAATTCACTTCTGCCATATTTTATCCATCAGACCAGCGGCCAACCCAGATTCAAAGGGAGGTAAATAGACTCTACCTGTCAGTGGAGGAGTGAGGTGTTCATACATGCAGTGACAGAAACAGAGTTGGTGGCATGGGGGTCATCTTGGAAACACCACAGCTGGGGAGTAGTGATTGCCTCTCCTAACAAGAACTTACCTGGAACTGGGTGCTACTTTTTCATGTGTAGAGGAGACAAACCTCTCACTTCTAGAACCTCCCAATCATTTTCCTTCTGATTCATCCTGCACACTGAAGGCATATGAACATCGACCATTTGTATGATAGATATTTTACTCCCTATATACTGAGAATGCAGAGTAAGAAAATGCATTTGATGTCTCTTTCTGTTGGGCAGTAATTCTTGGTAAAAAGTTGTAGAAATAGAGATTGAGGCATGAAGCAGAGTCTTGATTTGGTATTGATGTGCAATATAGAGTCACCACGGCACTTTTCTTTTTAAATAAGATCTGTGTAAATTGTTGAGGTTTCTCTGGCTGGTCATTATCTGAGTAATGTAACTTTTACAAGGGTTAGAGCCTTTCCTAAAGACAGAGATTAGAGAGAGATTTCCCCTACTCATTTAAAAAAACCCACAGATTAACATGCTATAACAATTCAAATAGTTCAGAATGACATAAATGTCTTTAAAAAGTCTTTTTGCTCACACCCCACCTTCTTCAAAAACTCAGCATCACTCTCCAGAGATAATCACTGCCAACAATTTCTGGTGTCAGTTCTTTGGTGGCTGCCATTGGAAATTAATACAATATAGTTATACCTCTGATTTTTGATTTTGATACTCTAAATTTAAACAGTATTTATTCTGACCTCATTATATTAGAAACCAGTTGTTCCAAAAATTTAACACGCATGAGAAACCTCGTGGGGGAATAAAGCACAAATTATTGGGCTACACCTCCAGAGTTTCTGGGGCCTGAGAAATTTTATTTCTAGCAAGTTCCCAGGTGATGCTGATACTTCTGTTGGCATTGTTCTCTGAGAACCACAGTCGTGAAGAATAAGAAATTTTTTTGATTTGCTTTCTCTTCTCTATGATTTATTTGCTGATTTTCTTAATTATCTATACTTTAATTCTGACGTTTGCCATTGTGTCATATGAAAATATGCTACGTGTTTATTTCTTGATCGATTGTCTTTAGGCTGTGTTCACTGACAGCCACAGCTATAAAAGGTAAGGAAATACACAAATTATTCCTGCCTTAGAATTTTGTTACTATTACTAGTGATGTCTTTTTGGAACATTGCATTTTTTAACCATTTGATGCTATTATAGAGACTGCAATTTATTTTTAACATTTTGGTCTTATAACCAGTCACTTTGCTAATCCTTTGGTAATTCTAGCTCTTTACTTATTGGTAAGATTTTACATGTTGATACCTGCAGCTCTAATTCATTCTATTGTTATATAATGCTTCATTTGCTGATTATTCCATGGATTAGTCACCTTTTCTCACATTGATGGGCATTTAGACAGTTTAGGCAGTCTCCTCCTCCTCCCCTTCCTTCTCCCCCTTCTTTGCTCTTACATAATAATGCAAAATGAAATTCTATTGTAGTGCTTCTCCTTGTAGACGTGTGTGAGATTTTTCTTTTCCAAGATATACCAGGGAGTGGAACTACTGGTGTAGCTGGAGCCTCAGAGGCATAATTCATAGCCACTTGGCCTGACCTGTGTTTCTAGTTATTGCTGTGGCAGTCAGCTCCACGTGAGCTCGGAGGGACGCTCCCCAAGTATTACCTGGTCTGCCCGGCCGCATGCCTGTGATCCTCACCTCTTGCCTTGCCCCAGGAGGAGGCATAGAACACTGCAGACCATGCTCAGTGTCCAGGCATGCACAACCATGAAGCGTGGGGGAGTTAGCGCCCCACGGGGCAAACATTTGACACTGGGACATACAAGCCAGTGGATAATTCTCCCCCTTTGTGCCCGTAGGTGCCCTGCCCTGCAGGGCTGGTATCTGGCTTCTTGGAGGGTGATCTTATCTGATTCAGCAGCCAGGAGCACCCTCTGCTGTTGGTCCCCTGTCCCTGCCCTCCTCCCTGCCTTCCTGTTGCTGGGTCTTACTCTGATCACTGCTGAGAGATGACCCACCTCTGGGTGGAGTCCAGCAGGGTCTGCGCGGGGCATATCTTCCTGCCTTGGAGAAGCTGCTCTGAAGTCTTCCCCTCTTTGTTGGGTAGAAGAAGCACGGAGGACATGTGGAGAAACTGCTCACAAGCAGTTGAGCTTTTGTGCTTTAAGTTACACTGTGAAGTTTGTGCATGGGAATTTATAAAAATCTGGACTTTGGCTTTGGGTTCAGACTAGACAAGGTTGGTGCTAGTAGAGATCCTAGTTTGGGGGCTGGATTGGAGGAATGAAAATCCACTGGGGATCTAGCTGTGTATTCAGAATCAGGAGGTTAAACAGATGTGAGTTGATGCCCACCACTGGCCTGGATTAGTAAGCACCAGCGTCAGGCAGATGACCCAGCAAACCTCGATTCTGCCTGCTTTACAGCTAACATAATTTTTGCATGGGGTGTGTTGTTGCATTATAGTCTATGATGTGATCCTTCGTGGTACAAGTATTTATTGAGAACCTATTCTATGCCAGATACTATTCCAAGTGCTTTAGAAACATTAACTAATTTAATTCTCGTAACAACTCTCTGAAGAGTTATTATTGTCTTATTTTATGGATGAGAAAATGAGGAACGGAGAGGTTTAATACCTTACCTGAGGCCCCCCAGTGGTCAGTCTGCATTGGAGCCCACGAAGTCCACCCCCAGGTGAACTTAACCATCTGCTGCACTGATTCTCTTGGTAATCCTTCCTGCCTCCTTCCTTCTCTCCCTTCCTCCTTTCTTTTTCTTTTCATGTCAGAATTGTTGCGGTATAATTAACATATGGTAAAAATCACCCTTTTTGTGTACACAGTTCTGTGAGTTCTATGAAAACGCATAGTCACGTCACCACTCCCATCATCAATCAGAGAAATCGTCATCACCCTAAAGCGTCCCTGTGTCTTTTCCTCCATCCCCAGCCTCTGGCACCCACTCATCTGTCGTCCTTCCCTGCGGCTTGGCTTTTTGGAGACTGCCGCGTGAGTGCAGTCATTCAGGACGAGGCCTTGTGAGCGCCGCCTCGCACTCGGCACCTGCGCGTGAGATTCCTCCCGCTGTTGCACGTAGCAGCCATTTCTGTTTGTGATGGAGGAGCATTCTGCTGTGAGGATGTGTATCAGTTTGTTTATTTCATTTACCAGTGGAAGGACATTTGTATTATCTCCAGTTTTTGGTGATTATGAATAAAGCTGCTATAAATATTTGCCTACAGGTATTTGTGTGGATATATGTTTTCATTATCTTGCATAAATAGCTAGGAGTGGGATTGCTGGGCCATAGAAGCGAATACTTAACTTTATAAGAACCAGCTTTGTCAAAAAGGCTGCACCCTTTCGCATTTCCACCAGCAATGTAGAGTTTTTCCAGTTATTCTACATCCTTTCCAGCATTTGGTATAGTCAGTTTTTTAAAAAATTTTTTAGCCATTCTAATAGATGTGTAGTGGTTTTGATATGCATTTCCCTAATGACTGATGAGGTTGGGCATGTTTTCATGGGTTTATTTGCTATCTATATATCTTCTTTGGAGTGTTTTCTTACCAATAATATTTTATTTTCACTAACCATATGCTTATTAATAAATATAATTAATTCAAACTCTACAAATTAATGTTCACATTCGATTCAAATTTTTTTACTTCTAATCATTGTGGAAGCGGTAGAGACAGGAGGAGGGTCCAGGCTGCAGCTCAGGAACTTCCTAGCTGTGTGCTCTCGAGCACGTTGCATTGAAGCTCTGTGACTCTGTTTCCTCACCTGCAAAGTGAGGATGAAAGGACCATCCACTATAAAGAGTTATTGCGAGAAGGCCGCGAGGTGGTCCAGGGGATGAACACAGCCCGGCGCGCAGTGAGTGCTGTCTGAGTGCTAGCTGTCACGATTCTTAGCTCATCTTCTCCAGCATCATCGCCTGGTCCACGGCCGAATTCCACGGAAGCCTACAGTGACTAGCACACACGCAGCATTCAGAACATTCACTCATTTGAATCTAATTCCGGATTTGTAAAGGGATATAGTCCAATTGTTAAATATTACGAAAGAAGATAATGTGATACGGTGAGAGACGTAGCTCACATGATGAGCAATTGGAAAACCTTGAAAATACTTCGTGAAATGCCGACTCAAACATCTCAAGAGCCTCCAGAACTGCTTTGGTGTCTGGGAAAGTACAGCAGCTGGTCCTTCTTTCGTGGCTCCTCTGGATTTTCTGATGACTGATCAAGAGACTCATCCTATTAGAACTTGGGTGATTCTTAAAGGGTTCAGATTCACATTTAAAACATACTTGGAGTTAAACACACGTGTAAACACTTCGCCCCTTGCAAACACCTTTAGGTGAATACGTATCATTTTAATTAGGTGGAAATGTCTTTGAATTTTGTTGGGTACAGCTCAATATTGACTCCATCTTCTGATGTGACATCATGATGTTATTTGATTGTGATGGGATTTGGGTTGCTGGAATAAATCTTTGGGATAATAAGTTTATACACAATTTAATTTAACAATGCAAAATAATTAACTATTGATGTCCGTGACCATGCCAAGCCCGTCTCCAAAACGTGCGTGTGAGGACATGTAATTACTCAATGTGTCCACTGAGGGGAGCCATTTTCACAGCAAAGACAGGACAAAAGTGACGTGGAGATTGTGTTCAGGACCCAAAGTCAAATTTAGTGTATAAAGATAAAATTCTTTATGTAAAAAGGTCGTCAGATTTCTGAAAGCACTGCAATATTACGGTAATCAGACGAAACCACATTCAAAAAGTCAATACAAACAATTAGCTGCACTGATTTAAAATAAAAATCTATTGAATTTATGTGGTGGTACATCTCCCCAGGGAGAGGTAAAGCTCTTTTTTTTTTTTTTAATTTTTATTTTTTTCCTCTTTGTACTCCTTTCAGAAATACCCAGCACCAAATACAAATAAAAGTCAGTTGTGGGTAGCAATAGTAATATAAATGTTCACCGAGGGCTTGCTATTGCCAAGTGTGTTGTAAGCACTGACTTATTTAATCCTCACGATGATCCTATAACGTTGGGAATAATGATCATTGTCCCCATTTCACAGATGGCAAATGGAGGCACAGAGAGGTGAGGCAGCCGCCCAAGGTCACAGAGCTGGTGGGAAGCAGGCAGTCTGGCTCTAGAACCCACAACCTTACACTTCACTCTGCCGCCTTTCAATTGCAGAGTCCACAAGCCGTAGCTGAATGAGTGGCTGAGTGAAGGAAGGAGGGCTCGAGAGGGTGAGGCGGTGGCATGAGGTGGGTTAGGCTCTGGATCCGGCCATCAGAAGCAGACGTGTCTTCACTTGGAACTCGGAAAAGTCAAAGTAGGGAAGTTGGCCCTCCTATCGGTTGCATGAACACAGGGCAAATGTCAAAAGAAAACAGATGAAGATGAGCTTGTTTTGGATACATTTTAATATTGGAAACTACGTCAAAAGACCTCAGGGATAATGGTTTTGGGGATCGGAACAGCAGCTTTTGGCCCAGATGAAGTGAATGGGGGATCAGAAATGCAGTTTCCGTGAAAAACATGCTGTGCTGGACTACACTGAACACTGTTACGGTTTCACCTCTCCACATTTTATTAACGTTTCAAAATTTGCCTCATCTTCCTGGACTGTCTTGAAAGTATTTTTCTCTCACTTTTTATTCCTTTTTTTGCAGCTGTTTTCAAACACTCTGGCTTTGCTGTATTTTCTTGGCTTTGAGAGATATGAACCCCAATTAGCCTGGTGATAAAAAAGGTCTCGCAGAGAAATCTAAGGCAATTTTCTCCACCTTAAAATGACTTCAGCCATATTATATGCAACATGCAAAATATCAAAGATGGAAAAAAATAAATCATTTGTAATTCAAAAGAGAGGGGAAAAAAATCTTTTCTTAGAGACTCTTCTGTTCTGAGAAAGAATATCTAACCCAGAGGCTGAGAGAGGTGCTCTGTGGCCCTTGGGGAAGCTCTTGACCCATAGGTGTGTTCACTTTAGGATTATTTTCTCTGTTGAAAAATAAAAAGTAATTTAGAAAAACTGACTTACGGAGACTGTTTGCTTTGCCAAGGGAAATGAGAGGACCTTGTTTTATTACCCTGGTGAGTCATCTCTTTTCCTTGGTTCTGTAAAAAGATTGTTATGAAACTCATCAAATATGACTTCGGAATAAAAACAGGGTTTGTGCTTCATTTATAAAACATAAATTAATTAATTCACATAATTAAACGTAATCTTGGCACCATGGTGCTTTTGTACATGGCAATGTAAAAAAAGACATTGCCATTGAAGCTCCGCCTGTTTTCCGTTACCCACTGTTTGGCAAGAAGCCTTTCTGAACCCACTCTTGGGCTTCATTTCAGTCCACAGTAAGAGAGACAGTCAGTCGCTGAGTTTCGGTCACGGCTTGGCTACTGGGCCAATGGGTGCAGGAAGAGAGACCCGTCTTTTAACACAGTTTGATTTAACTTCACGAAGGGCTTGAGTAGCCAGACAAGGACACAGGCTGGGGGCCGATGGGAGCCCAGGAGAGTGGGGCTAGAGCTCAGTCAGATCCCAGAGAAAACTGGGGAGAGGGCGGGGGCAGCCGCAGAGTGCCAAGAACCGTAACCAGAGAACCAGTTTGTCAGCAAGTTCCGAAGGCACTAGGGGTCTGGGAAGGGTGAGAAAGTCACCTGGAGCAGGGTCTGCACAGCCACAAGCACAGAACGGGCCACTGCTCGTAGGGCCGTGTACTTGCCGCGAGTTCTAGAGCTGGGCCACGCTGGTTTCAGTACACGGTTGGCCGGAAACCACCCAGGCAAGGAAAAAAACAGACATATCTGTGTGTTTTTTAAAAAAGAATATGACTACTTTAAAAAACAGTTTGCCTGATAAATGGTGTTTTAAGAAAAAGTCAAGACACTGTCTTTAAAAAGATTGACCCTCAGTCTTTGGATGCAGAGGAAGGGGCTGGGCGGAGAGGGGTTTTGGGTGGCAAGGCCTCCCTGTTCGCCTTCTCACGGCCCCAGCAGCTCTCCCCCACCGCCTCGTCCCCCATTTGAGTGACTCAGAACCAGAGTCTCCCAAGGCCCACGGCTGGGGGGTGGGAGGAGGGGCTGGGGAGCCCAAACGTGGTGGTGAAGACGGTGTTTCTTTCATACTCTGACATTGCAGGCAGGCGATGGTTTTGACAGGCTTCTGTGGGCAAGTGTGGGAGTCGGCCATATATGTTACATATACATACACCAATCACACATGCTTTATTTATATCATGCATGATATGCATGGATATATATCATACATCTATATCTCTCTATATAAGTTTTTGGTAGAAAATACCCCAAAATCTATTTCCTTTGGGAACCCAGTACTTGGATGTATTGGGAAGCCTGAACTGATCCACACTCCTTTCCCAGGACAAGGATCCCAGATTCTAGCGTTTTTTGCATCTTAATGGAACTTCCTTTTCCAAGAAAGACAATTAACATGGGTATCATAGAGATTATACTAACTCTGATCACCCGCTCATCACACTGGGAACTTGAGGAAGGTGTATGCTGCGTGTTACAGGATACAGCTGTTTATATGATCGTGGTGAACACTTCCTGTGTTTTGTCCTAGCTAGTTTTATATACTTTTACTCATTTGACACTCACTACTGCTCTAGGGGGCGGATAGTACCCATTTTATAGATGAGACACTGAGATAGCTAGTAAGTGCCAGGCTGGCTCTGGGGTCAACTGTCTTAACCACTTACCAGCCTGCCTCTCAAAATGGAAAAGCAATTCATTTATTTGTCCCCCTCTGTTTTTGTGCTAGAAAAATAGAAGGGAATGCAATATTTCTCTTTCCCTAAACCTCCCGGAAAATTTGGATATTAAACCTTCTCCACTCAAGGCAGGGGAAACTAGTTTTGCTTTGGAGGAGGTTTCTGGATCTAACAGGCCATCAACTCTAGCATGAAAGAACTAGGAGAAAAGTCAGTTTAAGATGCAAATGCCTCTGGAAGTAGGAAGGGATCTCCAAGACCACATGAGGTCAGAGGACGGGGAGACATAGGGGGAATTATAGAGGGGGAGCCTTGGAGCCTGGAGCTGATACGAAAGAGGTTGCCCAGAGAACGAGAGAGTCCTTGTTCTGACAAGATTTGGATGGGTGTGTGGACGTAGCCGAAGACGGGCGTGAGTGATGGAGTAGGCTGCCACTCTTGTGACCCTCAGAGGAACGGCCCTCCTGGCGTTCACACACGTGTACTGTCTCCCCCTCTTGACTCTGATCTGGGCCTGTGAGTTGCTTTAACTGACGGAAGGCTGCCAAGGTGACCCAATGCCAGGTGTGGGCTTCAGCTTTAAGAAGGTTTGGACGTTTCTGCTTCTGTGTCCTTGGGAGCCTAGAACTGCTATGTGACAAATCCAATGACCCCACAGAGGGGCCATGTGAAAGGGGAGAAGCCCTGAGATCACATGCAGGAGACTAAAGAACCCCGTGACGGTGAGAATTGAGGCCACCAACTTCTGACTATCCAGTGGCTCAGCCAGCTTCCAGCTGCTCTAGACTTTCCAGTCGAGGCAGCAGATGGACAAGTGAGGACGTCATCTTGGACATTCCAGTCCCAGCAGACACCATGTGGGACAGAGACAAGTCATACAATGCTGTCTGAATTTCTGAGCACAGAATCATGAGAAATGATAAAATGGTTGTTGGGATAGGCCAGCCATGAAATTTTGAGTATTTTGTTTCACAGCAGTTGATAACCCAAAAAAACTGCATTGTTTGCATGTCCAGGAGCTGCAGAGAGATGAGGGCTTCCCTGCTGCAGGCCTAGCCCTTTCCTCTATCCCAGCTCCACGGACCTTCGTGAGAACCTTTTTCCGTCAGTGCCTGCATCCTCCCTGCTGGTCACCTAACCGTAGTGGTGCCAAAGGCTTTGCATTAATCCTTTTTGGTCACCCCCCTATAGACAACCCTCCCCTTGCTCTTCTTGGGGCACTCTAAACCCAAACAAGTGGAGGGGTTGAAGACGTGGACATTTGCTGGGATGATGTGATGGTTCATTTTATGTGTCAACTTGGCTGGGACACGGTGCCCAGATATTTGGTCAAACATTGTTCTGGATGTTTTCATGAAGGTGTTTTTTGGATGGGATTAATGCCTAAATTGGTGGACTTTGAGTAAAGCAGATTCCCCTTTATAATGTGGGTGGGCCTCATCCAATCAGTTGAAGACCTTAACAGAGCAAAGACTGAACTCCCCTGCCAGTCCCCATTGCGGAGAAATAAGAGATTCTGCCTTTGGGCTGCCTTCAGACTTGACTGCAACTCTGCAATCCGGTGCATTCCACCTTCAGAGTTTGGACTCACTAAGACTCCACAATGGGGTGAACTAATTCCCACCAATCAATCTGTCTCTCTACACACACACACCCCATTGGTTCTTTTTCTCTGGAGAAGGCTGACTGACACAGATGGTAAGGCTCCTTGTGTTTATTATTCCTGTTGTTTGACAGAGTAAGCCCAAGGCCTTCTGCGCTGGGACAGTAGTGAGTGACTCTTTGTTGCATGTATTAGCCAGATTATTGGATTGAGAATTTGGAGCTCCAGGTCAGCTTTCTGGCTCTGTTCCTCTGTGACCTTGGGGAAACCTATCAACCTTCCTGGGCTTCAGTTTCATTAAGCCAATAGCTCTCAAAACTCTCTGTAATGTAAATATGATTATTAGGATGAAAAAAAACCCACAATGGAGCCATTGTTACTGCAATAATGAGTGCTTAATCGTGGCCCAGGTGGAGACCATATAATAAGCTTTTCTTTTTTTAATAAAGAGTTTTAAAAAGTGGGCATATTTTGCACTTTCTGCTTTCTGCAGTGTAAGTTGTATGGGCTGAACAGAGGTGGATTCTGGAGCTTGCCATGCTTAATCAATTACCCAAGGACATTAACTAGCACACCTGTTCACATTTACCTTTTTATGACTTGGCCTCAGAGCCACTAAAATTATAGTTGCCCAATTCTTTCCCATAATGCATTGATTACTTTTAATAATACATTTTCTCCCAAACGTCTGAGTGCCCTGGGGAGAGTGGCCACTTCGGTGTGAGGGTCCGCGACTTAAAGGGCAAGCCGAACAGCTTCTCTTTTACTGAACAGGCCTGGGCCCTGGGAGACGATGCCCTCTGTGCCTGGCCTGCTTGCTTTCTGGTTGTAGCGTGCTACAACCTGCTAGAGTGGTTGGTGGCCCGTGTGAACGCAGCCACGGCCAGCCCCTGGAGGAGTGTAGAGGGAGACCTGGCAGTTCTGTGCACCGCGGAGCATTGAGTGCCCGCTGACGGGGGCTGGCGCAGGGCACTTTCATGATAAGATAGCTGTGACCCACGGCCTGTGAACAGAGGAGATCCCCGACGTGACATGGACACAGGCTTTGCAGTTAACACCTCCTACGTGCTCTCCGACTCCTGGGAAGGCCTCTGTCTTGCTTGCTGGGACCCCACCTTTGGGCAAACGCTGATGGCGGATTGGTTGCTGCTGTTCCACGAGGAGCTGGGGATACACAGAGACTGAAGACTAGAAGGGTGTGACCTTAGAGATTACGGGTTTAATGGTTTTCAAACTTAATTTTAGCAGTGGAGCCTTTTGTTCCAAAGAAATACGGGGCAGGGGTACGGTACGGCAAGCAGATAGATGTGGGCAGGTCAGACGTCAGTCGCCAAGGCTAGGGCGTAAGGACTGATACCTCCTGGGCGTCCTCCAACCCTCACAAAGACCCCGAGAGCAGAGTCTCTGAGAACCAGTGGCGGGGGTCCACTTCTTCCTTATACGCGGGAGGAAAATGGGGCCTTGCCCAGAGCACTCAGTGAGGACGGGGGCACTGGCCTGGGGCATTACTTCCAGAGGCTTCCCCTGCAGTCCTTCCTCACACGACCACCCTGCTATTACCAACGACCTGTGGCAATGCAGTGCTTTGCTTTATCTTTCCTGTTGTAAATCACGGTGGGTCGCTTCCCACGATCTCCTGGAACAGTCCTGAGCTCGCATCTTCTTCTTGGAGGTGCTTTGCTGGAGGGACGGAGCCTAGGACTTGGCGGCTCCACTGCCTGGTCCCGACTCGCTCGCCGCCCGGCTTTGTGGGGAAGGGGACGTTGATTGCGCTCCCTGGGCCGTAGTCTCCGAGTCTGGACGATGGGGATCGGAACACCTGGGGTAAGAGTCACGTTAGCTTCCCATTGCTGCTGCAACAAATCACCACAGATGAGGTGGCTTCGAACAACGGAGGTACTTCCTCATCGTTGTGTGAGTTTCGCTTGTTTCACCGCACACTGCCAGAGCCTGAAGGAGAGGAGCATTTCGCAGCCCTCTGGGAAGGCTTCTCCTATCGCTTGACAGAGCGAACAGGTACGAAAATGCGACGGAAATTGCAAAGCGCTCCATAAGTGTCGGCCGTGGTTTTTGTCGTGGCTGTCAGTAGACGTCTTGCTGCTAGTGCCCGCATAAACGGTGGATTAAGCCTAGAGACCAGTTGTAATCTCTTTTTGGTGCTGTCTTTTATCAGTGAAAGACAAAGAAAGTAGGAATGGTAACCTATCTCCTCCCTTTTGAGTCACGGCCCAGTCCTTCTGCTAATATAGTCGCGATCGTTGAGCTCGGTGGTAGCTTTTGCAGGGGCCTGACGGCGGGCGCCTCACTACATTTGAGCCCTAGGCACCTGCTGGCCTCACCCCCGCAGACAGATTCGTACTTTGCACACACACTGAACACCTCCAGGTGCTGCCTAACACACGACTTGCACAGTTGACCCTAGTCATTGTTTCTCCAGCTCATAAACAAGGAAACTGAGTCCTGGCGGATGCTCAGCTCACAAGCAATGGAGCCAGGACAGAAACCACAGTCTAACTCCAAAGCCTGTGCTCTCTCTAGAGCATGTGGTGACCTTTTGTTAAATAATGGCCTGATACACAGAGATATTTGCGTATATATAATTTGTATCCGTCAGGATGAGCTGTGTTAATCTGTGGAAACAAATAGGCCCCACATCTTGGTGGCATGAACCGTCCCTTAGAGGTCAGAGCCACTCTGCAGGGCAGCTGTCTCCTGTGTGAGGGCTCAGCATTGCTCCTCCACAGCAGTGGGCATTTCCACACTTGCTGAAACGGGGAGAGGAGATTGACGAGTTGGGCACTGTAAATTAAATACCTCATCTGGGAAACGACAGATGTCACTTCCACTGGTATTTCATTGGTCAAAGCAAGTCTCAGCCAGGCCTAACTTTAAGGGTGGAGGGATGTACAATCTTCCCAGGAGCCTGGAAGCAGAGGGAACCCAGACTTGACAAAGAGGGCAATTCCTCCATCTCTGTGATTTTCATTCATAGAAGGACCAACCAACACTTTTTTTCCTCCTGCAATCAGAGTAAAAACTGGTATTTTAATGAAAATTTCACTGCTAGCCCTCGAGCACCAACTTTTGTTAGAAATGAATACAGCTCTCACCTTTCAGTTTGTGTTAGCTATGAAACTTTGACAAAAAAGGTAAAGGTGTTTCGGGGGGCCGGGGTCAGGCTGGGTTTTTGGGTGTGTTTTAGTTTAGATTCACGGTTGTTGGCAAACTCCCAATCCACTTTAGACTTTGAAGTCAATGAAGGAGCTGAAGGCAGTATTTACCCCAAGCAGGCAAAATCGCAGATTACTGGCTCAGCTGGACTAAACTAGGACCCGCGGAGAAAACTTGCCAGTGTCTTTTAATAGCTGAGTCAGTTGAGAAGTTTGGAGGCGAGATGGTCAGCACTGTAGACAGTCGTACCTGGGAAAATTCCAAATTCATCAGGATAACTTGCAACATTGGTTTTGGGCCCGATCTGCCTTTTCTTCCCCCAGCACCTCAGTAGTTCTTTTGGCAGAAAAAGGGGAGAGAGAACGTTTCATCTATTCATTTTGCCGTCTTTCACCTGAATAAATGCGCACTGTGAAATGAACAGGGGAAAGGACAATAATTTGGTTATTTCATCAATGTAGAGGCTTGAGGTGTCAAACCAAACAGCCCCAACGAGTCATGGGTCTCTACGTCAGTCACTGTCCTAGAAAAACAGACAGACAATCCTTGCACTTCACTCACAGCTGTTTCTACTGTCATGTGGGATCGGCAGTCCAGAAAATCCTGAGTGCTGCAAAATTGTGCCCTGAAAGTTACAAGGCTTATTTTTATTTTTCGCACCTTGTAACCAGACAACACAATCATAATAAAATGCATGCATTTATTAATAAAAAGATGTTATGTTTCTAAAAATAAATTCTGCTGTAACATAGGACTTGACCTTTAAAACAATGATGAGAGGCCAGTGTGGTGGCTCGTGCCTGTAATCCTAGTGCTCTGGGAGGCCGAGGCGGGAGGATCACTTGAGGTCAGGAGTTTGAGACCAACCTGAGCAAGAGCGAGACTCCGTCTCTACTAAAAATAGGAAACATTAGCTGGGTGTGGTGGTGCACGCCTGTAGTCCCAGCTACTCGGGAGGCTGAGGCAGGTGGATCGCTTGAGCCCAGGAGTTTGAGGTTGCTGTGAGCTAGACTGACCCCACAGCACTCTAGCCCAGGCAACAGAGCAAGACTCTGTCTCAAAAAAACAAAACAAAACAAAACAAAAAAAACGATGAGAGTAGCTTGATTGAAGGGGATGTAAGGCAGACAGAGCCTGCTGGATCCTGGACCCCAGGGTGTGATGTGCACAGTTTGGGGAGGAATGAGCAATGCGCTCTTGCTACTCAGAGCATGCAGCCAAACTCCGCAGAGAGGAAGAATGTGGGGTGGGGGATGGGCATCTTGTACAGTCTTGTATTGCTTCGTGGCTTCCAGCGTTCAGCTTGTGAGTATACGGTACTTGGTGTTCAATCATGTTTGACTTTAACACACTGGGACACATCACATATTAATCCATGCAACTCCTGGGTTACACATTCAATGATTCTATTAATTACATGTGAAAGAGTTTATGTTATAGGAATATGCGGCGTTGTGGCAGAACTGACTGGATTGTGTTTTTGTGTGGCGTGAGCTGGTTACGACTGAGGCCAAGGGAACTTGCAAGGACTGCTGGCAAAGTGAATACTGACAGAGAGTGCTCGTGTGGTCTGTATTCCACTTGTTTCACATAATGTTTTCTTTTCTTATCTGGAAGAGGAACTTATACCACCTTTTTGTATTGACCTATATTTAGTGTTATTTCATAAAAGAAATTTCTCTCTTTTAAAAAGAGCATTAACTTTATAAGCACATGTTTAAATAGTTTAAATAAGTTAATGAAAAGTTTCAGAGTAAATAAATCTAGACTCAGATAAAGTAAGGATGCTTGGCTTCTCAGTTTCTCTTATTTTAGTCACCGTTGGCTGAGGAAATTGTTATCCTGAAGGCATCTAGATATTTTAGGTAAAACAAAATCTTAACTTTTTTTTTTAAACTATTTTGAGGTCTGGCAAAATTCCAAACATGTTTGCTGTTTTTGGGTTAGTTTTTGCTGAATACTTTGCCTATTAACTTCAAAATCTAAGTGTAGTTCAAGGGAGGTTTAATCTGCACAATATGTTTCTGATTATTTATATATAACTCAGCAAAATGGTGTTTGGTAAGAATTATTTATTTTTTCATCTCTTTAATTTTCATTGAACCTCATGAATTTTTTCCCATTTCCTTTCTTTGGCTTTAATTTAATAAATGTTCCTTTCATGGACAATAAAATATTTGCATTTTGAGAGGCTCAAATTTTCTCAGAACATCAATATTCCCAAAGCGGGACACGATGCATTTCGCATAAGGAATGCTGGCTTGTTTGGAAGCTGGAGGTGGGGCTTGGAAACCTCTCACAACTGCTCTTATTTCTCGGCTGGTTTCTTTCTTGGTCGTTCTTAAAGCTAATATGGCTCCGTTAGTATTGCGAATAATGGTAAGACACAAACAAGAACAAAAGCACCCCGCCATTCTTACTAGCCCCCACTCCTCTTCTCAAACACATAAGCTCAATCTCTAGTGGTTACTTTAAAAACAAATAGCTTTAAAGTCACAAGTTTCAAGAATCTGAGCTATTTTTCATGGGTTAAGAAAGTAGCGAGAGTATTTATGGTCTGTCAGCATTGAGATAGTATGAAAGTCTGTTGGGCAGTTTAGCTCATTTTCCGTCTTTAGTTCTAAATGCCTTATTTAATCTAGTTCTCCCATCATTCTGCCTTCCTAAGTGAACTTGCTTGGCTCTTCCAGATTTCGTGACTCTGACAACTTGTCAGGGTTGGAGCGCTGTTCTCAGCAGGGGCCCATGGGAGGACAGCTGGCATCCGAGGAGACCCGGGCAGGTCCACGGCTCTTTGGAGGAGCCCAGGCCCTGCGGGGGTGGCTGACTGACAGCCTTCTTCTGCAGAAGGCAGGATTCTGGAACTTGCTCTTGGGCGTCGGCTGTCTCCACAACTTCTCCAGCAGCTTACAATCATGTTGGTGAATTCAGGTGGGAATTGGGATCTGGGGGAAAGAACTAAGAGAGCATAAAATGGGGATATGGAATTTCTTCTTTGCTTAAAATGATCAAATCCTGTCCACATAAAACAGACGCCTTGTTCCTCCACCCAGGGAACACATTTCCTCTGGATGACGCCTACACGCGCAAGCTAAAATCCTGAACCATTACTGGTTTGATTTACATGTACTTTCTAGCTTTAATTTATGATACAGTTTGCCTGGGTTTAAACTGTATTTTCTTCAGCCTTCAGCAATGCACATTACTTCAATGAAATAAAATTAATAACTTGTTTGGGGCTCAGATTCACTGCCTGGGGTGGGTTGGAAGGTCAACAAAAGCAAAAGGAATGCAAGTTATATAAAATCCATTTCAAGAACAAGGATTTGATTTTTTAAAATAGCAGCTTTATTGAGGTATATTTTTCATACCATAAGATTCGCCCTTTTCAAGTGTATAATTCACTGCTATCTAATTCCAGAACGTTTCATCACACCAAAAGAAACCCAGTACTCCTTAGGGGTGATCCTCCATTCCCCTCTCCCACAGCCCCTGTCAACCATGAATCTATTTTTGCCCCTGTGGGTTTGCCTATTATGGACAGTTCATGTAAATGGAATCATATAATACGTGACTGGCTTTTTGCATTTACTAAAATGTTTTCAAGGTTCATCCCTATTGTAGCATGAATCAGCACTTTACTCCTTTTTAATTGCTGAACCATATTCCATTGTAGGGATGTACCACATTTTATCGTTCATTTATCAGTTAATGGACATTTGGGGACATTTTTTGGCTATTATGAGTAATGTTGCTATGAACACTTGTGGGCAAGTTTTTGTGTGGCCATATGTTTCCACTTCTCTTGGCTATACACTTAGTAGTGGAATTGTCGGGTCATATGGTAACTCTACGTCTAACCTTTTGAAGAATTGCTTAATTGTTTTCTAAACTAGCGGTGCTATTTTGAAAATAGCTGTGCTGTTGTTTCCCATTATATTCCCACACGAGCAGTGGGAATATATGAAAGTTCTAATTTTCCCACATCCTTCTCAACACTCGTTATTATCTGTCTTCTTAATTTTAGCTACCATAGTGGGTGTGAAATGGTATCTCATTGTGGTTTTGATTGGCATATCTCTAATGATTGATGACATTGAACATCTTTTCATGAGCTTGTTGCCATTTGTATATCTTCTTTGGAGAAATGTTTATATAAATCATTTATCCATTTTTAAATTGGGCCATTTGCCTTTTTATTGTTGAGTTGTAAGAGTTCTTTACATATTTGTATATGAGTCCCTTATATATGATTTATAAGTATTTTCTGTCATCTTGTGGGCTGTCTTTTCACTTTCTTGGCGGTATCCTTTGAAGCACAAAACTTTTAATTTTGATGATGTCTATTTTTTCTTTTGTCACTTTTGCTTTTGGTATCATATCTAAGAAATTCAAGGTCAGAAATATTTACTCTTTATGTTTTATTCTAAAAGTTTTAGAGCTTTATCTCTGACATGTAAGTCATTGATCCATTTGGAGTTAATTTTTGTATATGGTGTGAGGCAAGGGTCCGGTTTCATTTTTTTGCAGTGACTATCCATTGTCCCAGCATCACTTGTGGAAAAGATTATTGTTTCCCATTAAATGGTCTTGGCATCATTGTTGAAATCAAGGTTTATTTCTGGACTCTTGATTCCATTGCACTAATAGATTCATCTGTCTTTGCACCAGTATCTCCCTGTTGTGATTACTGTAGTTTTGGAGTAAGTTTTGAAATTGAGAAGTGCGAGTCCTCCAATTTTTATCCTTCTTTATTCTGAATCTGTTGCATTTCTGTATGAATTTTAGGATCAGCTGGTCAATTTCTGCAAAAAAAAAAAAAAAAAAAAAGCAGCTGTGATTTTGGTCCTGAAAAAGGATTTGTTGTAAGAGAAGAATAATGCAGAGAGATCATGACTCGATCACTGCCATTACAATTATCTTAAATAGCAAGAAAACAAAATGAACCGTCTGGGGGATGGACATGCTTGAAACTCTGAGTTGGGTGGGGCAAAGGCAATATATGTAACCTAAACTTTTATGCCCCCATAATATGCTGAAATAAAACAAACAAACAAACAAACAACAAAAAAAGAAAACAAAACGATTGTTGAGTGTGAGTGTGGCGAGTTGGAGAAGCAAAGTAAATTATACAGCAATTAAAATAGAATTGGAGGTCTGGGCTCCTTCAGGGTGCCCCAATCACTAGGAGGATTTCCAGTAACTTTTCTCTTTCCTCATTTGTAAACTTGAAATAATAATGGGAGTACATTGTAGCCTAAAGTTCCTTGTAAGGATCAGGTCAGGGAACTTGTTTCTAAGCTTTTAGCACAGTGGCTGGCACATTGCTACCCAGCATATAGTAGTGATTTTGATTGTTATTAAATATTCCTCACTTACGTTAAGAAAGAAATTAGAAGAAATGAGTTGACATAGATATAATGTAAAGGAGAATGCTTGACATTGAAGTGTGAATATCTTACTAAAAGAAGACTTGGTTCTTTACCCGATAGAGTCTAAATGAGCGGGACAGAGTGCGGGGTTATTGTAGCATACGCTACTGCCTGCAAAGGGACTATACAAGGCCTATGGTTTTTAATGTGTGATCTGAGCTCTGTGAGTTCAAGGCTCTGATACTAAGCTATTGTCTGCCTTTTCCACTCTCGTTCTCCAGGGGCATACAGTGGAGTTTTCCAGTGGCTGGGTGACAAGTGATGATATCATTGTTCTGAAGGCTAATGAAATGTATGTTTCCATATTCTTGTGTTTTAGACATTGTTTTTTGTTTTTATTTTTAATATAACATATTATAAATATCAATAAAAATAACCTTTATGAGCAAACGTTTTTGGGGTCCTCAATAATTTTTAAAAGTGTAAAGAGTTCTGAGACTAAAAAGTTTGAGAACTGCTGTAATAGACAAACTTTGGATAACAGTAATAACAACATATGTTTTGAGCACCTTCTTTAATATATATTCCGCAAAGTACCAAGTGCTGTCCTTGCATCATCTCATGAAGCCTGTTGACAAATCATTGTTGCATCTCCCTTTGGTGATGAGTAATCTGACTCGGAGAGGAGTTGAGTACATTGCCTAGGGTCATACGGCTGGTAGATGGCAGAGCTAGGATTTGAACCCATGGCATCTTGCTTTCTGGGCATCTTGTTTCCTGTGTCTTAAGGTTCTGCAGTCTTAACAATTCAAAGGATATTAAACTTCACAGTGATCCCTTGCTTTGGGATCTGAGGAGCCTAAAGTCTAAGGTATGCTCTGAGAACAAATGCAGAAGCCAATTTTAGATTATGAATCTCTAGCCGGTTGACTGGAACAAAAGGCTGAGAGCAGGACTGAGAAATTCTCAGAGATCTTGCCTTGACACTTACAGCTCTTTCAAAAAGGGAGCTGTTGGCTGCTCTACGTGCTACACCTCGTTAGATTTATGGCTGCAGCAGAGGGGAGCTGGCCAGCATGCTGTGAGCCACTCCACTGGGGTGCATTAATCATGGGCTCCCTCCCAAGTGACACTTGGGTGAGAGAGTGGGACAGCCAGGAAGGTTAGGCCAGGGCTGCAGCTCAGGGCTCAGGCTCCTTTTGGTGCCAACACCTCTACTTTTAACATTTAAAAAACATAAGAAGACTAGGGATAGCAAAGTGGGGTGGGGGTGGAAGGCTGCTACAGTCACTGCTAAAAAGAAAGAAAGAAAAAAAGAATAGGAAAAAAATTTCAACACTTGTAGAGTGTGACAAATTCCTCATCTAGACTTATAGAATGTTATGGATATCTGAAATTTATGTAACTAGTTTCCATCAGTAAGAAATGTGTCCTTTATTTTCATTTAGCGTGTGTGTGACACACAGGAGAGCTCAGGCTTGGCTTGGCTCATGTCACAAAGCCACACCGAGCCCACCTCTGGCAGGCGTGCTTGTCCCACCTCCTCCAATTTCCTGATGAAGAAAATAAAGCGCAAAGACTCCGAGTGATTTGCCTGAGATCCCACAGCTGGTTTATAGCACAGACATCATGCTATTTTCCTTTCTCCAGATGTTCCAGATTTTTGGATTTTTAAGGACCAGCAAAAATTTTTATAAAGGGGAGTGAATAGGAGGAATATAACATACGGTTACTAACTTTTTGTTTTAGCAAGTAAAGATATTAAGAAGCTATAACTACTATCTGATGTCAGCGCTTCTCATAAAAGAAGGACATTTACGACTATTTTAATGTCCTTTGAATAGCCTGAATTTAGCTCTATGTACTACTCTCTCTATTTTCCTACCTTTCCTTATTTTAAGACAGGAATAGGGTAAACATTGCCAAAGGCCACTCTTTGTCCCCCAGCTGATGTTTGGTCACTGCCGAGCTATACTTATAATTCAAGAAGGAGGAGCGTTTCTCTAACGATTAGTAATGTTAAGCATTTTTTTCATATTCTTGGCCATTTGTATGACTTCTTTTGAGAAATGTCTATTAAGATCTTTTGTCCATTTTTCAATGGTTTTGTTTCTTTTTGCTATTGAGTTGAGTTCCTTATATATTCTGGTTATTAATACCTTGTTGGATATATAATTTGCTAATATTTTCTTTCATTCTGTAGGTTGTCTCTTCACTTTGTTGATTGTTGCCTTTGCTGTGAAGAAGCCTTTTACTTGATGTGATCTCATTTATCTATTTTTGCTTTTGCTGCTTGTCCTTCTAGAGTCATATCCGAACCACAATGAGATGTCACCTTACTCTAGTTAGAATGACTGTTGTAAAAAAGACAAAAGATAAGAAGTGGTGGTGTGGATGTGGAGAAAAGGGAACCCTTACATACTGCTGGCGGGAATGTAAATTAGTGCAGCCATTATGGAAAATGGTATGAACCTTCCCCAGAAAATTAAAAATAGAGCTACCATCTAATCCAGCAATACCACTACTGGGTATATATCCAAAGGAAATGAAATCAGCGTGTCTAAGAAATATCTGCACTGCCATGTTTCTTGGAGCATTATTCACAATAGCCAAGCTATGGATGGAATCCACCTAAATGTCCATCAGTGGAAGAACGGATTAAAAAAATGTTGTATATATACACAGTAGAATACTATTCAACCATAGAAAAGAATGAAGTCCTGTCATTTGTGACATGGGTGAAGCAGGAAGACATTATGTTAAGTGAAATAAGCCAGACACAGAAAGACAAATATTGCATAATTTCACTCGTATGTGATCTAAAAAGTTGATCTCATAGAAGTAGAGAATAGAACAGTAGTTACCAGACACTGGATAGGGAGGTAGAAGGAGGTATTGGGGAGGGATTGATCAATGGGCACAAAGCTGCAATTAGATAGGAGTAAGTTCTGGCGTCCAACTGCACAGTAGGATGACTATAGTTAACAATAGTGTATTACATGTTTCAAAAGAGCTAGAAGAGAGAATTTTGAATGTTCTCGCCATGACGAAATGATAATGTTTGCAGTGATGGATGTGCTAATTACCCTGATTTGCTCATTACACAATGTATACCTGTATTGAAGCATCATTTTGTACCCCATAAGTGTGTATAATTATTATGTGTCAATTAAATTTTTTTTAACAAGGAGGAGCATAACCTTCTCACAAGCTGTTCTTTGTGGGATCGAATGAACCCTGCTTTCTGGTCATTTGAACAGCAAGTGTGAATTCTAATGCTTGTAAGCTGAGCTCCAGGCATGGGCTGCAGCCAGTCCTCTAGAGGCTTATAAAGCTGTGCCTGTGTTCCCAGCAGGGCAGTGTCCACCTGGCCTGGGCTCCTGGCTACCTGTCAGGATCATTAAAGTGGAGCTGATGAGAACCTGTGAGTAACTTTCCAATTCATTTTCACTTGTATCCCAAAACTAACTACCACAATGGAGCAAAACATTTATGCAAAGTTAAATGTCTCCACTAATTGCCTAACCTTCCATGATTAAGGCTCTGCAAGACACCAAGACACCAAGGCTCTAGTTTTCATGTAAGTTGAACTCAGCTGACCAGACTAGTAGAAGAGAAGTAAGTGACCTGGCTTGGCGTCCCCCATGATCTCCATAGCAATGATCCACAATAATGTAGTAGAAAAGGTATTACTAAATAGATTGGAGTGGGAGCATGGCATGGTACCATGTGTCTGCTATTGTACGTCAAAATATGAAAAAATGTCTACCCCAAGATGCTCCATTTACTCCCAAATCTCAGCATAAAAGAGACCCTTGAATTTCAGATGGCCAACAGACTGGTAGGATGACCAAGAGGCTGGGTTATTTCAGATGACTAGCTGACCAATGTGGTGATGAAAAGTTTGGTTCCTAAATCCTGGGATAATTTTAGAACCTCTTAGTTCTTCTCGGGAGCTACTGAGAAGCCTGGCTTAAAGTGGTCTATGGGGAATTTTCTAGAGCAGTGGCCAACGCCAGTGTGGTGCTAACTGTGATCCGTGTGTTCAGGACACTGATTACTCTTCATCACTCCAGACCTGGAGAGTGGTCTACTCACTTTACTGCACTGATCTGGACTCCCTCTGCCCTAACTTTCTGTGTCTGGATTAGTTTTGAAAGCTCTAGGGTCAGTCTGGTCTTTCTGGGGGCTGTGGAGGGTCTGTTGTGTCTTGAAGTAATAATGGTAGTTTAATCAGGGTTGAGGATGCAGTTAAATCACACCAAGCTGTGAAGTATTTCCTGAGTGTCTACTGTGTGCAAAGCTGTATGCAAATCCCTTACTTTTATCACCTTGTTGCAGGCACGGCACAGAAAACAGTGGAGAGAAATGAGGACAAGTCCTTGGAAAGGGTCATATTGTCAGTATAAGAGTTTTTTCCTTATTTAACACGAGATTTATTTAGCACATACTATGTGCCAGGGACTTCAATTGTGATCTCATTGAATGACCTGCCAGATGAATGCTACTATTTCTATTTTACTGAAGCTCAGAGAGGTGAGGTGTCTTGCCTGAAGTCACATGGCTAGTAATGGGCAGAACTGGGGTGGATGCACGTGTGGCTCCAAAGCTTACTGTGGCATATTGTAATGATTTCCAAGTCTCTTTGTCAGACCATCCAGTAAATAAACTGTGAGGCAACTCATCCCAATATCAATGATCTTTTAAATTTTACTGCTGTTTTATAGCATTTCTGTGGCCACGCGGATCTTGCCAATCTTATCCCGGTTACCTGAAGAATTGTGGTGTCGGAGAAGAATGTTTAGACACCTCTCTGTGGGAAGAGCCAGCTGAGCAAGGCGGTAGAAACTAACTCTCGGACTCTGCCCAGCCTGCTCAGAAGAGTGACCCTCCTTTGGCTGGGAGATGGTTAACCATTTTTCCTCCTTGTTACTAAAAAGACCCATCAGGTTTGGGGCCTGCCTTCCTGAACCATGAATTGCAAAGGCAGGTTCGTAAGGCCTTCAGCCAACTTGGAGTTTCTCAGTCAAATTATATCCCATTATTAATAGAAGTCAGCTTGTAAAACACTGCCCATCACCAAATTGAAAAAAAAAAAAAGAAGTGGGCTTTGCCACTTTCCAGGCTGTGGCTGCAGAAATGCCTGGAGTTTTAATGATCTTCTCTGTCCATTAAGGGATCTGATAGACATGAAGTTTTATTAGGTAAAAACCAAAAATGGATCAGGTTTTCTATGCCAAAATTCCATTAGGCTTGCAATAAAGGCTGCAGTAGATCTATTTAGCAGATATATTTTGAGGTAGTGAAACCAAGTAAAATAGTAAGGCCTCTTAAATTTAATGTTTATTCCAGGGACTGATCATTCAAAAGAGAAACGTTCTTAGTATGCCTGGGTAATGTGTTTTTCTGCTCTATTTTTCTTGAGTGGCGTGCTTACTTTTCTCTTTCCTTGGGAGCAATAGTGCTGGCTCTCGGGGGAATAGGTACGGGGCACTTGCTGGCCCTTTTTCTAGACTGACCTCTCTTTGATGCAGTCACCAAGAGGACCTCAGGGAGATGAAGCAAATCCCTCAGCCAGCCCTCATTTGTCTGGGTCAGCCCTGTCTGCTCAGTATCGGCCCCATCTTCTTTCACTAAAATGAAAAAGCTTTTGGTTTGTTCTGAATATGTTATTAGCAATCTCATGATTTGGATACAAGATTGGATTGAGGCAATGGGTTGAACATATAGATTTATCACCCTTTTAGCCCTTGAAGTGATAGAAAAAGTGGCTAAAAAGAGTAAGTCCTTTGATACAAGAAAAGATTCCCTCACCAGGGAGTAGAAATTTTGATAAACTCCTGCAATATGAAAGAGCATAGGGTTGGGTTTTGGAGTTGTAGGGCAGAAAATGTAGGGCCAAAGCAGAGATCACCGTAGAGTTAACCGCCAGCCCAGACGTGCCCCAAGCTCATCTGCGTTTAGCTGCGTGGCTGCAGGTGAAGACCCCATGGAGTGTTGCGTTTAACCAGGATAGGATTTGCCAAGTGACTCCGACTTGAGACAGGAGACAGGAAAGGTGAGTGGGGCAGCAGAGGCGAGAGTATGTACACAGAATGAGCAGCGAGACTGGCTCTGGGTCTAGTTTGCACAGGGAGAGAGGTGACAAAAGGGTGTGTTCAGTGGGCTGGAGCTCCTGGGGGGATGAGGAACCGCTGAAGACATCCTTGGGGAGGAGGTGGTCAGAGACAGGGAGTGAGGCGCTTAAAGGTGGGATGTTGACGGTGGTGCAGCTACAGGTCATGACGAGGTCCACGATGTGACCAGGGAGGTGCTGTTTGTAGGGGTGGAAGGAATCATCGCTGTGGAGTTGGAGGACCGGGGACCCTGTGCTCCTGCACAAAACAAAAAGCCCAAGTCAAGTGACCACAAAAATCTGTTACCACCCCCACTAGAACACAGTCATATACACTTTCACAGAAATGCACCTACAATGAAACAACCCCAAAACACTAAAGATAAAAGAAAAACAGGCAAATTCTGGCCAAAAGAAAACCAAATATAACAATACGAATTGCTGATAAAAATAACATCTGAAGGAAAAGCATTCCATGAGACAAAGAGTTATTTCTAGTTGACAGTCCACAAAGATGTAATCATAAAGAATCGTTATGTTATTGACAACGTAGATTTGAAATATACAAAAAGTCGGAATACTGAGAGACACTAATTCACAGTCGAAGTGGCGAACAGTAAGAAGTCAGACACCGTAATGGGCACAGTTCATGCACAGCAGTTATAAGCCCACTTAGCTGTTCAAAGACACTATGCATGCGTATTTAATTTGCTCTTAGTTTAGAATCTAAGGACATTTCTAAAAAGTAGCTACTGACTGTGTATACTGCGAAAACAGCTAACAAAACTCGAGTCCTGTCCACTATTCGAAGACAATTCAGTTTATTGACAAGTCGTGGACTGATTCTCTCACAACAAAGCTGCAGTCTTACAGTCTGAAGTCAAGGAATAAAATCTGCTCCAGTAATTTAATAGGATTCTGCATCTAAGTTTGCTTCAATTCCTGTTCACATATAAGACACAAGCCTTAAGAGTCGTTAAATCCCCATTCTAACTGGTCACGGCTGTACGCAAAAACGCAGACTTTCCGGCTTCCCCGCTCCGTGCCGGGCACAGGGCTGCCAGTGGTCCGCTTTCCTTGCCTTTGAGTGCCATTGCATCCCAGCGTTCCCATTTCCTCCTCTCCTGAGCTTTGGCCTGTGTGATTTTGGAGCTTAAAAAGAAATATGCATCTTCTGTCTTTTTTCTCAAAGCCTTCATTTACATGTTAGTCTGTTTTGGATTTTTTTTTTTTTGGGCAATGCTTCCTATTGCTTTTATTTCCTGTTTTCATAAGCTTTATATAACTTAAGAAAAATGTGATCCAAGACATGTCTGGGTTAGAGGTTATTTATTTATCTTTTTGTTTACTGCAACATGGAATATAATGGCCTGCAGAGTGGACACTGGGCATGGCTATTTGCAGTGTCGTCTTTAGAGCACATTGGCTGGAGGTGATTTTCCAGGGCTTTGCCCCTTGGTGACTCAGGAAGGCAGCTGGTGGGACACAGGTGCAGATAATTATCGTATACTCAGCAACCACCCTCTCATCGCCAAGGCAAAAAGGATGAAATAATTTCTTCTCTCCTTTCATTAGCTTCGTTTCCTTATTTTTCCTGTTAATAGTGCTTTCTTTTTTTTTTTTTTTTTGACTGTTGCCCGGGCTGCAGAGTGCCATGGCATCAGCCTAGCTCACAGCAACCTCAAACTCCTGGGCTCAAGCAATCCTCCTGCCTCAGCCTCCCAAGTAGCTGGGACTACAGGCATGCACCACCATGCCCGGCTAATTTTTTACATACATTTTTAGTTGGCCAATTAATTTCTTTCTATTTATAGTAGAGATGGGGTCTCGCTCTTGGTCAGGCTGGTTTTGAACTCCTGACCTTGAGCTATCCACCCGCCTCGGCCTCCCAGAGTGCTAGGATTACAGGCGTGAGCCACCGCGCCCGGCCAGTACTTTCTTATAGTCAATAAAATGTACATATCTTAAGTGTTCAGCACAATGAATTTTGACAAATGTGTATGTCCCAATTAAAATATACTGGACGGCTAAGGTGGGAGGATTGCTTGAGGCCAGGAGTTTGAGGCCAGTCTGGGCAAATCAGCGAGGCTCTGTCTGTACAAAAATAGAAAAATTAGCCAAGTATGGTGGCTATTTATTTTATTTATCTCAAAAATAAAATAAAATAAAGCAAATAAAACAATTCCATCCTCCTAGAAAGTTAACTCATACTTCTCTCCAGTCAAGAACTATTCTAAAACCAGCTCCAGGTAACCACTGACCTGCTTTCTGTCTGTATAGATTAGTTTTCTATATTTAAGAACTTAATAGAGATGGAATCATACATATGTATTCTTTAAGCTTTATTTTATTCAGTCTATTTTTTTTTAAATTCATCTGTTTGGTTATGTGTATAATGTATACTACTCCTTTGTGTGACTATACTACAATTTGTTTATCCATATTCTTATGGATGGATGCCTGAGCTGTTTCCAATTTTTGCATATTATGAATAAAGCCACTATTTACGTATAGGTGTTTTTGTGAATGTATACATTCATTTCTCTTGGTATATGTCTGGGAGTATTTTTTGTTTGTTTGTTTGTTTTTTTTTTTGAGACAGGGTCTTGCTCTGTTGCCAGGGCTCTGGTGCAATGGCATCATTGTAGCTCACAGCAACCTCAAATTCCTGGGCTCAAGCGAATCTCCTGCCTCAGTCTCCCAAGTAGCTGGGACAACAGGCACGTGCCACCACGCCTGGCTAACTTTTTCTATTTTTTTGTAGAGATGGGCTCTCACTAGTGCTCAGGCTGGTCTTGAACGCCTGGCCTTGGCCTCAAGCGACCCTGCCACCTCGGCCTCCTAAAGTGGTAGGATTACAGGTGTGAGCCACCACACCCGGCTGTGTCCGGTAGTATTATTGGTAGGTCATAAGGTAGGTGAACATTCAAATTATTCAGAGAGTGCCAATTTGTTTTCAAAATGGTTGTACAATTTTAAACATCCTCCAGCAATGTGTGGGAGTTCCAGTTGCTCCACATGCTTGCTAACACTTAGTAGAGTCAGTTGTCATTTTTAGCCGTTCTGGTGAGTGTGTACAGGTATCTCACTGTGGTTTTTGCTTTGCATTTCCCTGGTGACCAATGATGTTGAGGACTTTTTCATATGCTTATTGACCAACTGAATATCTTCTTTTGTGAAGAGTCTGTTCACGTCTTTAACAAATTTTTCATTGGTTTGTGTTTTTAATATTATTTCCCTTTGAAGAGTTTAACTGATTAATATATGCTTTATTCAAGAGCCAACTGGATGCCTGGATGGCCACAGGCTTTCAAATTTAATGTCTTATTTAATCGATGCAACTGTTGAAGTATGTATCACTTCCATTTTGCAGACTAGGAAACCGAGGTTCACACAGGTTAAACCATCCTCAAGGCTGAAGCTTTCTGACTAGAAGAACAGGGCCTGTGGCATTCATTTTCACCCATTGTTACCTGAGGAAAAGGTAGAGGGAAGAGATTGCTGGAGAAAAGTCACTATCCTTGAACTTGGTCCTGGATTTTTTAAAATAGTTCTTAAAGAAAGCAAACTTCTACTTGATTATAGTTGTATATTTATAGAAAAGGTGCTAAGATAGTACAGAGAGTGCCTACATACCCACTTGTCCTGTTTATTTATTTAAACAGCTCTATCAAGATATAATTCACATACAGTTTGTCCATTGGCAATGTACAGTTCAATAGTTTTTGGAACATTCACATATATGTAATGCACAGCCATCACCACCGTCCATTTTAGAACATTTCCATCACCTCAAAAGAAACCCTATACCCTTTGGTTAACACGGCTCCATGCCCCTGTAACTCCTCCCAGCCCTAAGCTACCATTAGCCTACTTCTGTCTCTATAGATTAAACTGTTCTAGGTATTTCATATGGACTGAGTCATACAATATGTGGTGTTTAGTGACCGGCTTCTTTCAGTCCTGGCTGTTTTTAACACTCATGGCCTAAGACCACTTGCAGCGGCTCACTCTCCTGTCCCGTTCTTCCGGGGCACACTGCGGGCTGCATGCCAGTCCTCCTTGCAGTTAGCTGTGGTGCGTGACTGAGTGGCAGGGGCGACGTGGGTGCCGTGTCTAGGCCTGGTTCTTTGAAAACCAAACCAAAGCAAACACCCCAGCTCCCATCCTCACTCTTTTCTCATGCGCGGGCTGAATGCGGGAATTCAGAAGACCCAGAGGAAGGTGAAAGCATAAGATCGGCCCCTAAACGAGGCACAAAATGCTCGCCTGACCCTATGAGCTGCACTGTGGGCTATAAACGAATGTAAAAATCTCAGCGACAGTAAACTAGTCGCTGAGATTTAGGCATCCTCCACTACGGCAACTAGTCTTATTTACCTTTACTCCTAGCGCACTCTTTGAAAGTCCATAATTGTGAATACTTTCAAGGTAGCAAGAACTCTAACTATGCATTGTACTTTTTATTAAAGTGTCTTAGGCCACTTGCCCGAGACCAAGAATTAAGAAGCCTGTTTCTTTTAAAATAGCGCCCCTGTGTGCAGGGCCAGCACACAGGTTGGTTACCTCTAAGCAATCTAAAAACAGATTTTTCCTCAGCTGATATACCTTATTTAGTTGAAAAGCCAGAGAGGACATTCTTATGGAATAGATCTCCTATATTTCAAAACATTTATCAACATCCTTCGAACAAATTCTTCAAGATTAGGATTTATTTCTCCGTCTTTGCTCCATAATCTCCCAGCACATAGGAGGCTTCAGAGGAAACATGAGGAACAGAGCTATGTGCATTGCAGGGCATTTTGAGAATTATAAAAATATGTTTAGTTCTGAAGATCAAATCTCCTACCCATCTGGGATATATAAATCCTATACATAGAATTTACGAGGGGGTTATCTTGAATTATGTGTTGGGTGTTGGGCTTGGCACCTAATAAATATCAGTGATCCTCACAGGACAGTAGATTAACATCCAGGAGGGAAAAAAATCAGGCATCCGTGGAATTTAAATGGGAAGATACTCTACTCTTCTCAGAGAGCAAAGCGCTTTCCGGCCCCGGGAGATAGAGCTATGACCCTTGTGTATAAGTCCCTTCCTGTCTCCTCCTTTGCGGGAGGAGTGATCTGTCTGCTCCGTGATTTGGAAAAGGAGCTGTGCAAGTTCGGTTTGCCCCTCTAGATCTTCTCATTTTCAGATCTTTCTGCCCAAAAAGGGTGCTGGGCTGTCAGCTGGCAACCCTGTGGGAGGCCTGTGGGCGGCCAGCTGCACAGCTGGGGACAAGTCTGTCCGGTTCTGAAGGGAGCTGTTGGGAAGCCAGCTGAGACTGGCCATCTGAGCCCTATCCTCCAGAACAGCGCTGATTAGGGAGAAAGCTCACACTTCCGTCTTCATCTCCATGCCCCTGGTTCAGCTGGTTCTGAACTTGGAGTGTGTGTGTGGGGGAACGGATAATGGAAATACTTATTGATCCCTTAGATCCTAACAGCTGCACAGCTAATATACTGCCTGTGATACACATCTGTAGCATCCCTGCTGTGTGCAAAATCACACGGGAGGCTGTGTGTGACTTCAAAAGAAGAAAGGCATTTCTGAGTCTTCTCAAGTATATCCAAACTCCTTCAGCAGGGGACAAACTTGCACGAAAGTTGCAATCAGCTGAAGATGGCACATAGTAATGGTTTTTGATATGGGAAGGACTGCAGTTACATCAGAAGTTTAGAGGTGTGAGATGCTGCTGTAGACTGGACTATTCCTGAAGATCAGTTGTGGCCCTGCAGAGGTCTGTAACACTTGCACGTGTGTAAGTTTACACACAAGGAGACAAAAAAAGTTTCAGTTTTCCAGAAATTATTTCTGGTTCTTTCCACCATTTTTTCCCCTCTAGTTGTGATTTCTACATGGCATATAAGAAATGATAGAGCCAAACACACAAAGAAAATCTAAGGATTTCATGTTGATTCGTGTTAGTATGCTTACAAATAATGATCTGCATTTTTTAAATGTCCACAGCACATCAATCTCACGGATGTGTGAACAAGAACATTCTAAGAGTTGACATGATCTTTGGCTTTCTTGACTTTATGCTCTTCATAATATGGTTTTCCATGTATTTCTCATCCAGCTATTCTTTGTCTGTAATGCATCATTCTCTGGAAGGGTAGATAAGTCAATACTTTCTGGGACATCTTCATGAATCAAAGAAAAGAAGGAATGAACACAGTCTGGAATGTGAACTTTGGGCCTGTGAATCGTGATGGCTCCTGTTCTTAGAGGGCTGTTACCTTTGATTCGCTGTGCCCCATCACTCCCGGTTCTAATTCCCATCAGTCTCCCAGTGGTGTCCAACAACTACCCAACCAATCATACTGGTCTTAATATACCATAAAAGAAGCACACGGAAGTAACCTAAAGTTGCAACATGGCTGCGGTGTCTCCAAGATCCATTCCCCAATAGCATCACAATCAGGAGAGGGGCACCATCACTCTGGGCTGTTCTTTCTCCTCCTTCTTGTGCTTTCTTAAGCACCTTTAAGGGCTGCTTCCAAGGTCAAGAGCCCAGGATTCTTGCCAGTTGCACAAGCGCTGAATTCTCTGAGCCTCTCTGACCCTGGGCAGGGGGAGAGTCCCGGCAGCTTTCTGGGCCCTGTGGGAGGAGAAGGGGAAATCTTTGGTTTTCCTGAGTGTGGTAGTGTCTTCCTCTAGTTAGGGGTCCTTTGCTTTTAGCCATAAGATCAGGCACATGTGCCTTTAGGGTTATGTGGCGGAATATGGAATAAAAATTTACGCTTTAGAGATCAACAGTTCAGAGACTCTGAAGCCAAAGGTATTTAATGGCTCATTGGTAGTCTTGATAAAAATCATGCTTTCTTTTTAATTAAAAAATAACTTATATAACTTTATCCATTGTGCCATTGGCCTACACCTTAACCTGAATGACTTAAACCTCTGTATTATCTGAAATTTGGGGCCGTGGGCTACCATATGGCTTTGTTACATGCCACAGAAGCAAGGATTCTGCCTTCTACACGTTGTGCAACCCCTCTGAGTGTCTGGTTTTATGGAACTAAAACACACTCTTTAAATGCCAGATATTTAAATAATACTCGCGGCATCTGTGTCAGGCTTGGTAGTTGCTTGCCTAATATTCTATCCTTTTTCTTATTAACAGAATCACATTTGGTGGCCAAAGTACCTCACGTGTCTACATGTCTTAGTTCTTCTTGTGGGTGGGGGTGGTCTGGTGATACAGTTTCAGCCAAAGAGATGTTAACAGAAATAACCGGGTGGGGTGTCTGGGAGAGGAATTTGAAGGGGATTGTCTCCACTTGGCATGCACCCTTTTGCTCTTGTCCTTTTGTCTTCCTCTTGCCTGGACTGGCCACTGTGATTGTTGGTGCTCTAGAAAATCCTGGGGCCATGAAGAAAAGAACACTGTAAGTTTGAAAACTGCTAGTGGCCGAAGGAGGCTGTGACCTGATGACATTGTAGAAATTCCGTGCCAGCCATCAATTTCCTCATCTTTAGGCTACTTTTAAGCCACTGTTATTTGTGTTTTCTCTTAAACTGCATCAAAACTCAATCTCTAAGTGATAAAATACTCACTCTTCAGATGACTTTACTTAGAGATAAAACACAAAATTTGAATGTCTGACATGAAAACTTTTTTTGGCAAAAAAAATATTTTTAGTCAAATGCTAACTTTAAGCACTGAGGAGAGGCATGTCCTATTTCTTTATAAATCCTAGGTAGCTTCAAGGAGGCCCAGAGGAAAAAAATCCCTTCTCTTTGGCTTACTTGTCATTATATGCATGTGAAAGCTGATGTTAGCAGAAGTTTTTCCTCCCACTGGAGGGCGGGGGATGTAGTTTAGTGCAAAGAGTAGGGATTTTGGTATGTGGCAAACTTGAGTTTGAATGTAATTATAAACCCAATATTGTATTTTCTCAGCCTCACTTTTCTGATCTATAAAATGTGGAAGGCCTCAGGTTTAAAAGGAATAATCTGCAAAATAGCATACCAAAGGAAACCAGTGAAATACCTAGTATCATATGGGCTCATTTTCCTGTGTTTGTGTCTTGTTTCCCACTCTTTCATCTAACAAATGTTTATTGAACATCTACTATGTGCCAGGACTATGTTGGGGGTTCAGTTCTTTGACTCTCTGAATTTGCCTTGGATGGAATTATGACTTTAGGGCTGGGTGTACGAAGGATTAACACTTGATCCATTTAGTTCACTGGCACTAATCGGGGAGGAGTGGGTTTCAGAGCTTCATCCCAGCGTTTCAGTTAAGAAACCAAGTTGCAATCTTAGTGGCATGGTGGTTGGTGATTTTCATCCTGTACCAGACACAAGGGCTAGAGATGCGTCTGGCCGACACAGTGTTCAGAAGCTGGCGCGAAACCTTGAAATTCCATCTGGAAAAAGTTGTACTCCTCCAAGAAACAGGATGGGTTTGGGTACACAGAGACCCTAAAAACTGAAAAGAAATGGGGCTCATTTCCTTGCGACTCCAGTCCCCATCACCGGTTTCATATGTACTACAGATGTGAGACCGCGTACTTGAAAATATTTAAAGTCAGTGGATTATTTACAACAGGAAAGCACCCAGGCCAGACCCCGAGCCTTTCAGGATATCTTTCCTGAGTCACCTCTGGGTGAACTTGGTCCACTGTGAGGACTTTCAAATGAGCAGCAAATTTGAGATTGTTTAATACATATTATTTATGAATCATGACATGAAATGAATATTTAGAAGAAGCCCTTTGGGTAGAGAGAGGCGGAAAAGTACAGATACTTTACCTTGTGAGAAACTGTGACTCTTTTTCCTTCTTTTATTTGTCAAGACGCTGGGCGCAAGGGACTTCCAGCTGTGAAGCGCGAGTGTAACAGCAGACCCTATTTGCTGGACGTTTTTAAGCACCAGGACCTCATGCGGTTTATTATCATCTTCAGTCCGCATCGCTAACAGCTTCGGTCATGGATGCGAAACGCGACGTCGGCAGGTGCTTCGTCGGAAAGCAGCGAGACGTACACCGGGAAGAACGGGGCTGTTGGTATCAATTAGACTTGAGTCTGAATCCTGAACGTGTAATTTTGAGCACATTGTTAAACATCCCTCAACCACAGTTAATGAATCTCCATTCTGTTCCTGTTTTTCATATGAGTCCACTGAGTGTGAGAGGAGTGAAGCCACCGAGCTGCCCCAGGTCGCAGAGCTGGCCGGGAGAAGCGCCGGGTGGAGGCCGCAGCCTGCTCTTTCCCTCACCCCGTTATCCTGCCCAGGTGTTAGGGACCTCGTGGGCCCTGGAGGGACAGGAAACACCCTCCTTCTACGTGTGAGAAAAATGGAAGTCCAGGACTGGCTGCTCCGGTTCCAGCAGGAGCCAGAACTCCAGGCCAGGCATCCGCCCTGAGAGAGGGCGTGAGAGGGGCGGACGCGGAGGAAAACCAGCAGTTTGCCAGTATTTCACCTTCATCTTCTTTCGTTTTCTGGCTCTGGAACCGAAGTCAGGATAAGGTCGGGATTAGACCCATTTTCCCAGTTTCCAATATATCTTGTTTCTGCAAGACGTGTGGGTGTTTTCTCCTGGGCTGGAACAAAGGCTGGTGGATTGTCAGGCTGTGTTCACATTTTTCTCTTATCTCGGGCAGCGTCATTCTGGTCTACAGCTCCTTGGTCTGCTCTGTCCGGATACGATTTTGCCATTCAGTCCTTCCCATTGTCCACACCACTGTCCCCTCACCTTCTCTGTCTCTCTGCACCTTTCTTTGTGATCAGTTACATGACTTGTGCCGGAGTGGCCGGTGGTGAAATTCTCCTGCTTTTGTTTTCTGGTTAGTGCTGAGATTACCTCCTGAATGGCCGCACGTCCTGGGGAACCAGCATGTGCAACCCTCTCTCTCCCTCGATAAAAACACTTCTTCCTCCAGCCTCTGCAGCCAGAGCTCGTGGTCCGTCCCTTCTCCCCTGCGGGCAGATGCTTTCCTGCGAGGTTTCAGGCGTCCGGAGCAGCACTTCCTTTAGCTCCTCTGCAGCTCAGAAAGCATTTTTGCTCCGGGCCCGAGAACCGTGCTTTGTGGAATTTTCTTTTTAAAAACAGAACAAAGAGCAGTTGCAACTGCGAGTTCCTCAGCTCTTGGCTCTTCTTGTTCCCTTTTAGGCCCTAAATGGTAACCAGACACGGACTCAAATTCCGAGGGCCTCGGTGCCGCCTTGCCTGTTTCTCTTTTCCTCTTGAGGTTCTTTATTTTCTCCAAATTAAAACGTTCTGGTTGGAACGAGTGAGCATAAAGAGCCAGGGCAGCAGGGAGCTCGGCCGTGCGGAGGGATTGTGTCTGGGGAGGCCCTCCTCGCGCGTCTCTGATACGACGAATCGGCCAGAAGGAGCGTGGCTTTGTAGTTGGAGGAGCCTGGTTTTGAAAGGAAGCCTACTCCTGTTACCCAGGACAGTGGGTTTTAAAAACAATTTCTCGGAATGTTTTGGAGACAGTAGAGAGGTTTTAGCTTTATGCGAAAACGAAGCTGCTAAGCAGTTCATTCGTTCTGCAGATGCGCCCGGTGCGGCGCACGGGGCGGGCCCTGCGGACTCCGGGGTAGCAAAACAGACCGGCCCCTGCTCGCTGGGGTCTTACAACAAAGTGGGGCTGGCAGGTCTGCAGCGAATAATCACACGTGTAGGAACACCTGCCCACGGAGCCGTGCGTGTGTCCCAGGGGGCTCGCTGCTTAGCAACGGACTTGCAGCCAGCGTGTGGAGGGTGAGAGATGTCACTGGGTGGTGGTGGGGAGCGGGTTTTGGGTGGGCTTTTAGTGGAGCCTAGTCCCGTTCAGGATGTGCGCAGGCGCCGCATGGAGATACTAGCACAGCGCCTGAGAAGCAGCGAACCTCGGCCGGAGAGCCTGGGTTTCTGAGTGTGTGACCAGGTGAGTGCAGCAGCTGGGGCCTGAGGGGTGGCCAGAGTCCCGTGACAGGCCCGGCGGAGAGGTTCAGTCTTTATCCCTGGAGCTACTGTTGGCTTCTGTGCTGGGAAATGACACAATTAAATTCGCATTTTGAAAAGATCACTCCTGTTTCCGTGCAGAGAAATAATTTTCAAAAGTCCAGAGTGGATTCATTCAATCATTCATTCGCTCATTTGTTCAAGAAATGTTTATTGGGCCCCAGCCACGGGCCAGGGCCATTTCTCTCTACAGCGGTGAGAGAATCCCTGTCCACCCAGAACTCATAATCTAGCAGGTGAGGACAGAAACTAGACAAGCCTGAAAAGGTAAGTTCCAATAGCAAATAAGTACAGTGAAAAATAATTTAACCAAAAGGAATCTAACGGACAGCATGGGTGCCCTACTATTTCTAGTTCTACTGGATTTTTCGGGGCAGGTCCTTCTGAGGAGGTGAGATTGATTGTCTTTCCTAGAGGCAGTGTGTTTCCCCTTCTTTTGGGTCTTGTCTAGAGCTGGTCAACTTGCGAGCCCTTTACATGCTAGTCCTCTGTAAACAGACCCTTCAATCCTTCCAATTTTTCTGGGCCTCAGTGCAGCCAGAGTATTTGAGCTTGAAGGAGTCAAGATCATTTGATTCAACTCCATCATTTTGCAGGAAGCAAAACAGAAGAAGCCCGGAGAGGTACTATTTGGGGGGTGAGCGGTCAACCTGTCCTGGTATCCAGGCCACGTCATCTTGGGGCCAGAGCTTCCTGCCTTGCCATTTGGCCCTCCTGGTAAGTGCGAGAGCACAGCTGTGCTCTCGGAGGCCGTGTAGGCTGTTTCCAAAACACTTTCATCCCTGGGTGTGTAGGAGATTCCAAATACCTGCGGAAAGTGATTAATGGTCCCCCCACCCCACACTACTGGCATCTAATGCAAAAAATCTTGGACAGCAACCAATTTAATTTAGACTCCAGAAAGTGCCACTTTTCCCCCCAGCCTGGCTTATATTAATGATACTTTTAAAATGCTCTGAAGCTCTGAAGCATATTTAAACCATGAAATAGCATTACAAAGCTTTTGCCCTTTACAGAGTTGCATGGAATGCTAAGTCCAGAAAGAAAAAAAAAAAATTCTCTCTTTCTCCTTGGTTTTCTTAAGATTTCAAACTCAATAAGACATTTCTTATTTAAGATTTATAAATATAACTATTTTTTTTCCCATTATTGAGCCTTGTTGCCTGAGGTTTAACAGAACATAGTTTTCATGGCTGAGTTGAAAATCCCTTTGGAAATCATGGTATAACGTAAGCTGAAATAGCGCTTACGGAGCTGGTTATAATTAAACTTATTTTACATTAGATCTCTTAGGAGATTCCCCCCTACGACCCCCCACCTTTTTTTGGAGACATTGTTCTGGGAGAAAAATCCCGGTATAGCTGAATCCACCAAGCCAAAGCCACAAGGCATTGAAGAAAGAATTAAGGTGATAATTTTTATCTTGATGGAAAAAAAGTTTGGTGATGAATTTCAGATATAGCTACTGCTAAAGAAGCTTCTTTTCTCTTTTGAATGAGGTATGTGTTTTACATTCTTCATTTTCAGTTGAAAAAATTGAAGCCCAGGAAAAATAAGTAACTTGCCAAAATTCAAACAGATAAACTAAAATCATTTTGACTGTTGAGTGGCTTGGAGAACAGTTTTTGTGGCCTCTCAGCTTAGATGAGAAAAGAGGACCTCGGTGGAAGGATAGTTCTACTGGGAGCCTGCAGTGGAGCTTGGAAATTCATGTTTGAATATTCCCTTGGGGCTTTTGTTTCAAGCCTGCCCTCAAAAAGTCCACATGGTGCAGGAGATTGGAAGTTCCCTGGGTCAGTTGAGGAAGGAGAAAACAAGCAGCTCTTCATTGGAAATGTCATGGAAGTTAGTGTGCAGAGATGCTCTTGGCACCACAGCAGTGACTGCATGGAGCTGGGGATGTGGAAGGTCTGATCTAGGTTTGCTGTTACCTTCTGTAACAACAGAAATGGCTTAAAACAACAGAAATTAACTCTCTCACAGTTCTGGAGACAAGAAGTCTAAAATCGGTGTCTCTGAACTGAAATTAGAGTGTTTGCAGGACCAAGGCTCTAGGGGAGAATCTGTTCTGTGCCTCTTCCAACTTCTGGTGGCTGCCAACATGCTTTGGCTTGTGGCCACATAACTCCCCTCTCTGCCTCCGTAGTCACATTATCTTCTCCTTTTCTGTCTGTGTCAAATTTCCTTCTGCCTCTCTCTGAAAAGGTACATACGATTGCATTTAGGGCCCATCCAGACAATCCAAGCTGATTGCTCCACATGTAATTCTTAACCACATCTACAAAGAGCCATTTTCCTTATAAGGTAACATTTATACCTTAGAACCTGGCATTTCCTGGGGCCATTATTCATCCTATCATACTGTTGATATCACATCTTCATGGAGGACAGAGGAAAAGGCTATATAGGCAAGGGGCCAGCAGAGGAGAGCCTTCCTGCTCTCCAGATTTGGGGTGAGCTGCCATAATCAGTGTCTGGCAGAGCAAAAGACCGAGGGGAAAAGCTGAAACAATACACAGCTGAGTGACCACAATGGCATGATTGCTGCTGAGTGTGTTTACGAGAGGAAAGAAAGCTGCCATGTTGGAGAGCCGTGGGCGGTTTTCATATCCTGGAAGTTCTGTAGAAATAGTTGGAGAGGAATGTGTTATTCAGGAGTGTAAAAAAATTTCTTGTTCAAACAGACCGTATGGCTTGAGTGGATAAAAAACCTTCCCAGAGACTAGAAATGAAAAAATGCCCTTCGAAAGGTTATTAATGTGGCTACTTGCAGACAGAGGGACACATCGCCCTGAGTACCTCGCTGATTTTGCCCTTTCGAGGCTGGTTGCTGACCACGAACAGTGAAATCAAAGCATCTGGCAGTGGTGACGAAGCCTTGTGTGGTGGAGGAGGGTTTTCCTTCCTGTCTTCATTCGTAAGTCAGGAGTACAGTGATGAAGATTTGTGGAAACTGCATACTCCTGTCCATTCCCTTGCCGTAGATGAAAGAACACACCAAGATACTGCTCTGAAAGGAACATTAGCCAAACCGGATCTTCTCTTGTAAACTGCAGACACATCTGTAATTGCGGGTGGCAGAAATACTTCCAGGTGATCAACCATCAACTTCACTGCCTTTCCGATACCTGAGAAATGTGGTGAGGTTTTTCACTGAGATTTTCCAAATGCATGTCTCTAGCACTTCTGAGCTTCCTCTTGCATGGCTGCCTGTCAACTCTCCAAGTTCTGGAGCTTCCTGAAGGTCCAAATACCTTACCTCTATTCTCGTCCCCAACCATCCTACAAAATTCATATGATCAAGTAGGTTCCAGAAATGGTATTCAGGTAAAAATTTTACCTAGGCCAAGTTATCCAACAAAACAAGCCCTGAAAACTGGTGAGTCTAGAATATAGGTGCTCAAACTTCGGTGGATTATCTATTTGGCAATATTGTGATTAACGGAGAATGAGTGGACTAGAAGTTGTTTAGAAGCTTCTTCCAACATTCCCAAATCAATGACTTAGAGCTTCTGTCCTGTGTCCTATGGGACACCAAAAATTCTCCATCTTCTGCTGACTCCTTTCTGTTCAATGACCTTGACGTGTCTTGTCTGATGGCTCTGCTGCAGGGCAACTCATCCTATTAAACTGAGTATTTTTTCTCTTTGCCAAAGGTGACTCTGTCTAGGACAGCTGCATTCCAGGACACAATATGTAGCAAAACTGAGCAGTCCTGTGCCTCCATACCCTGAGTGACAGTTCCAGACAAGAACCAGACTCAAGGACCTGGTGGTGTTTGATCCTTTCTCTCTCCCAGGACTGCACTGTGGGAATATTATTCCTGTTCTATCACATACAGGCTTTATATATCTGCTCCTTCAAAGCCCAGTTTCCTCTAAATAACCAAGTTATTACCAATAACCAAGTGCAATTGTCTCCCACATTGCGTAGGACATTTTCACTAGCCTTGATTATATTTCCATTAGACCTGGAGTAGCTAATTTAGTAGCCAGGGCTAGGACAGAAGGGATTGGGTTAGTCTGATGGTCAGTCACTGAAAGTGAATTCATCGAAATCTTCTAAATATTTTAAATTTTTCTAGACCCAACTCAGACCCTACATTTGAAGCCATCCTTTTAACCCCCTGCCCTAAAGTGACCTTTTATTCTCTGAGCAATTCTTGCTCATTGGAACAGAGGCACTGCACGGTCTCCTCCTCCCAGCGTGGTGGAGTTTCAGAGAACTGGTGAATTTCTGCCTAAGACAGAGATTTTCAGTTGAACAAGATTCAGTGGGGACACATATACCTCTTCATGGGAGAAATGGGAGAAATGGGGGAATCTCTGGAGGAGTGTTTGCAGGGTAAAAAACTATATTCAATATAATTATTTTTTCACAAAATAAATTGCAAGAAATAGAGGCTTTCCAAGTCCCCCACACTGATAGGGAATCACACATACACAGAAAACGGAGTAGGAAAATGTCACAGGGCATGAGGCAATCACAGGGTGACCAGATGTCCCAGTTTATACCTACTGTTCAAGAATAATTATTTATGGCACCCCCTTTTTATTCTCCAAATATCTTGTTTAGACATTAAATTATATGATCACCCTGGTTAAACAGAACTTGGGAAGCACCTCCAAAAAAGTTCCCAAAGTTGCTCTCAAATTCAAGGTGCAACGTCTGGGGAGAGAGTTCGGGTTAGCAGATGACTTTGCAGCAACATAAATTCAAGTTTTGGTCATGCATTTTCATGAAAGAGATCAGTCCTATTGAGCTTCTCAGTGTTTATGAACACATTGTATCCCACAGTTTTAAAGGATCCAGAGGTAAAAAAAAGTATTTGACAAAAAACAAATATGATTCTTGTAATGGAAACATTTAGATATCATTTGAGAAAGAGTGATGGGAACTTGTACCAAGGATGAGGTAGGAATAGAGAAGTTAAAGAAACCTATTAGATTTTTTTTTAGGTTTTGTTTTTTTTGTCTTTGTTTGTTTTTTGATCAGTCTGGATGTCTACTAATCTACTGTTTGGTAACTGCTTCTTAATTATCTTAACTTTGTCTTTTTTTTTTTTTTTTTTTTTTTTTTTGAGACAGAGTCTCACGGTGTTGCCTGGGCTAGATGCCGTGGCGTCAGCCTAGCTCACAGCAACCTCAAACTCCTGGGCTCAAGCAATCCTCCTGCCTCAGCCTCCCGAGTAGTTGGGACTACAGGCATGCACCACCACGCCTGGCTAATTTTTTCTATATATTTTAATTGGCCAATTAATTTCTTTCTATTTTTAGTAGAGATGGGGTCTTGCTCTTGCTCAGGCTGGTCTCGAACTCCTGAGCTCAATCCTCCTGCCTCGGCCTCCCAGAGTGGTAGGATTACAGGTGTGAGCCACCACACCCGGCCCTTAACTTTGTTTTTGTACTGTACAAGTTAGACAACTTGTTTCTGACTTGGTTTTGACTTCCTCCTCTTTCAAGGAGAGAGAGATCTAGCCAAAGGCAAAGCCTTGGAAGGCTTTGGCTCCTACATTCAGTTGGGTCATACAATTACTTCTCTCCTGGTAATGTGGAGGACTTGGCTTCTTCCATCAAAAAGAAACATTGGTCAAGGAGTTTTGCCCCCTGTCGGTTGGCCTGAGTAACAACATGTTGAAACATGAGTTGCAATTAGTCATTAGTTTTCTCAGTTTCTTGTGTGAGAAACTGCGATTTCAACAACCAAAACAACAGCAGCAGCACCCAAACGAGATACATGTTTGCAGCCAAGTTGTTTAAAGCACCATTGCCAGTGTATTTTTCTCTTGCTATAATGTCATCCTGAATCTTGACATATTATTTCCCCCCGTCCCCCAGTTAGCTTGTAACAAAGAAATAAGGTGACAACTCATCCACAGCAGCTGCCGAGAGTCACCGCAGCCTGTGACAGCCCTGATGGACGACAGTTGTCTGATCGCAACTCTTCCTGGTGTGTGCTGAAAAAAACTGGACTTTTTTGTTTCAATTGGTTTTATAGACATTTCAAGCCCGGACCTGCATTTTTTCGTGGTAAGCTCACCCCTCATTGTTCCCCTGGAGGCTCGCTAGCCGCGGCTGCGTTCATACTTCAGGCGAGTTGAGCTATGCAGGCTTGAGGCTGCCATTTGTTTTTTCTTGCATTGAGATAATTTGCTTTTCCTTTTCAGCAATCCTGGGTGTCAACAACTTGAAACTGGTCTATGAACCAAGAGAAGAGAAAAATTAATTTTATGGTTATCACATCAGAGAGATACAATATCTAAAACCTTAAAAAAATCCTGTTGTTTGGAGTCAACACGTCTGCCCAGTTATCTGCCGTCCAGCAACACGGCCCACAGGAATCCACGGTGATTGCTTTTCTAGGAAGTTGGAAATTACTGATGATGTTTGGAATTAAATGTTATTTGTGTTAAAGTGAGCCTTACAGAAGACCCTCAGCTGCATCTCTGTTTTATTAATACATAATTTTCAATGACTGTATTATTCTTCTGAGGTGTTCTGCACATAGTTGTCAGTTTGTGTGCTCTGACTCAGAACACAGGAAGCCTGGGTAAATATTAAAAGAAAACTTCTTTGGCAATTTCTCTTTCACTTGCCCACTGCTCTTTTGGTATATGAATGCCGAAAGAGAGAAAGCAGACAGTTATCGCTATGGTTTGGTTCAGGGTAATAGAGGAGTTGTCCTGAATGAAACATCTCTGTCTTGTTGGTCTGCCCTGCTGGGGCACCTAAAAACTTCAGTCTTTAGACCACACTCTCTTAATTGCGGCATGTGGGTTCCTGTGAGTGGAAATTAAATCCACAGAAGGCCATTTAACGGTTCCAACTTTTAAGTGTGTCTACCTCTTTGCCAGATACAAACCTTTTGGCCAAGACTAGGGGCAAAGCACGGTGGCTCACGCCTGTAATCCTAGCATTCTGGGAGGCCGAGGTGGGTGGATCGCTCAAGGTCAGGAGTTCGAAAGCAGCCTGAGCAAGAGTGAGACCCCATCTCTACTAAAAATAGAAAGAAATTAATTGGCCAACTAAAAATATATAGAAAAAATTAGCTGGGCATGGTGGCGCATGCCTGTAGTCCCAGCTACTCAGGAGGCTGAGGCAGAAGGATCACTTGAGCCTGGGAGTTTGAGGTTGCTGTGAGCTAAAGCTGACGCCACGGCACTCACTCTAGCCCGGGCAACAGAGTGAGACTCTGTCTCAAAAAAAAAGGATAGAGACAACTGCGTTAAGGCATGACAGGCTTCTGTCGCAATGCTAGTCGCGTTATGGGGGGAGAGGGCAGCAAGAGCAGCCTCCATGGTCTTCCTGGGGATCCACAGCCAACCAACCTCAGCCTCGTAGGAAGGCCCAGGGAGCAGGATAATATGAGAAACAGGGAAAGGGATCACTTGTCACATGATTTTCCCTTGTGTTGTCCTAAAGGAGGGTGGACAGGGTTTGTGAAAATATGCACCTGAAAAATCATGAGTGCCTTTGCTTTACTGTTGAAAATTCACTTTTAATTTTTTTACTAACAACTGTGTTGAGATGTAATTCCCACACTATACAATTTATCCACTTACAGTATACAATGCAATGGTTTCAAAGTATGTTCATTCACAGTTATTCAACCATCATTTAGGATTTTGGTCACCTTTCCATCCTGCTATTTCCTCTCTGTGGAATGTTCTTACCCCAGATATTGGCTCACTCTCCTGTTGTCACTCAGGTCTGTGTCCAAATGTCGCATCCAAAGAGCTGAGCACTTTTCCCTCACCTGGAACACTGCTCTGTCTGTTACTCTCTCTTCTCCCTGCTCCGGTGTCCTTACAGCCCCATCACCCCTGACACGCTCCTGTTTGCCTCCTGTCTGTAGTCCCCGCTCCACCAGGGCGGGGCCTTTGCCTGGCCCTGCTGCTTCCTCAGCTTCTCTTCTTCAACTTCCAGGCCTGTGCCAGGTTACGGTTAAGGGCTGGGGGCAGGAACAGAGGTGGCTGGCTGTCCTCTCCACAGCTGGGTGTTGGAGGAGGGGACGTCATTAGAGCCCTAAACAGACGGTGCTGTCTCCCCACAACTAGTTACTGAGTCCCTCATCTCCCCGGTTGGCCGGGAAATAGGTGCCACCAGAGCCACCGAGTGCTGGCTGAGGTGGAGTGCAAGAAAGCTCGGCCTATGGCTCTGGGAATCTGAGTTCCAATTTTCCGTGTGACCCTGAGAAATCATTTGCCCTCTCTGAACCTCTGCAGGATGAGGACATTGGACCTCTGTCTCTCGTAGTTCTGACATTGTGGATTCGGACGGAATTCTCTGATCAGGTGGAATTGAACAACTGCAGTTAAGGCGCGTGGGAGCACTCTGTTCTCCAGTAGATCCTGTCTCTCTGGCCACCTGTGCCACGTGAAGCTGCAGTGTTCTCCTCCCTGCTCTCCACGCCTGGCATACACTCTTCTGCAAGGATGGGGTTTCCTATGCCCAGGGTCTTAGACCCGCATGGTGGAAGAAGAGGCAAAATGAAAATTGTGCTTTGGGTGTGCTATTTGAGATGGAGCTAAATTTGAGTAAAAGCTTTGTCTGTGAGTTTACAAACATACAATTAAGGCTCTTACGGTTATCTAAATCCACTTTCTTTCCTTATAATTTTATGGTTAGAAGCATTACAGTTGTTTTTAGATTTTCATTATAACTGCAGTAGCCACAGACGGAACCAAATAGTGTTTGTTTATTTGTGTAACAAATTATGCCCCTCAGTTAACTTTACTGTGTAATTTGCACTGGGTGTGCATTTTGCAAAAAAGTATACATTGGTCTGAGGGTCTTAGCTTCCTTGTCCTCTTTCTTCTTCCCAAGGCAGCACTGACAATAGAAACTTGGGTAACAAGATGCACATATGGGGCCCGCCTTACGTGTGTACTACACACACACTTACAGATACGCTAGCCCTGCTTCCAATCCCGCTCCCCACCGCCGTAGCCGGGTAGACTTGGTGAAGTCAGCTTGCTTTCCTCATTTTCTTTTCACTTAGTGAACTTTCACATTTCATTCCCCTTTAGAGATTAGTGATCTATTATGTAAAGATCATTAGCAGAGAAGGAGTAATCTGAAGTGTTAGGAACTTTAGTGGCAGTTGAAGATCGATTAGAAATGAAAATCATTTGTAGTGACTTAGGTACTTCCTAGTTATGAAAAGTTCTGTAATTATTCAACTGTGCCTCTTTGTTCTTTTTTAATCTGTCATTTTTATTTCATTGTGGTACAATTCACACAAAACATAAAATTTACCGTCCTGACCATTTTAAGTGTACAGCTCAGTGGTAATAAGACATTCATAGCATTGTGCAACCAACCCTGTCATCCGTCTCCAAAACTCTGTTCATCTTGTGAAACAAAAAGAAACTCTACATTCATCGGTCAGCAACTCCCCATTCTTGCTCCCTCACTCCCCTGCCCCCACCCCCTGTCTTTCATGAGACTTGGGAACCAGGGCCGCCCAGCAGGAGGCGAACAGCGCACCAGCGAGAGAAGCTTCCTGTGTGTTTACAGCCACTCCCCAGCGCTCACATAACCCCCTGAGCGCCGAGCCCCGTTGGTGCAAAAATTGTCTTCCGTGAAACTGATCCCTGGTGCCAGGAAGGTTGGGGACTGCTGCCTTACGTCAAAGTATTGCTTTACAGTTCAACACTGCTTTTGGGCAGATCATACCTTAAGAGGTCTTATCTCAGTTACGAACCTGCAAACCAGCTGATGGCCTTGGCAATGACCTCCCGGCTTGTGGGCATCAATGTCTCCACTTGGGGAGGGGTGAGAGGAGTGGCCTGGGGATCATCTGCCCAGCAAAGCTTGTGCTAGCTCCCCAAATCTACAACTCTGGTAACTGTTACTTTTTAAATTTATTTTTTGACACAGAGTCTTGCTTTGTCGCCCCGCCCTGGCTAGAGTGCAGTGGCGTCATCATGCCTCACTGCAACCTCAAAGGTAGGGTCTCAACTGCTTTTCCTGCTTCAACCTCCCAAGTAGCTGGGGCTACAGGCCAGCACCATGACACCTGGCTAATTTTTCTATGTTTAGTAGAGATGGGGCCTTGCTCCTCCTCGGGTTGGTCTCCAACTCCTGACCTCAAGCAATCCTCCTTCCTCAGCCTCCCAGAGTGCTAGGATTACAGGTGTGAGCCACCGCGCCCGGCCCAGAAACTTTTTTTTTTTTTTTGAGACAGAGTCTTGCTCTGTTGCCTGGGCTAGAGTACTGTGGCATCATGGTATCAGCCTAGCTCACAGCAACCTTCATCTCTTGGGCTCAAGCGATCCTCCTGCCTAAGCCTCCCAAGTACCTGGGACTACAGGCCTGCTCCACCATACCTGGCTAATTTTTCTATGTTTAGTAGAGACAGGGTCTCGCTCTTGCTCAGGCTAGTCTTGAACTCCTGACCTCAAGGGATCCTCCTGCCTCGGCCTCCCAGAGTGCTAGGATTACAGGTATGAGTCACCATGACCAGCACTGGATCAGAAACTTGATTGCAACTGGTCACCCACTTATGCCCCTGGACTGAGGTTCAAGTTTGTACATACTCACTCTGAGGACAGGAGGAGTTCTTACCTTGAGGGCTGTGGGAAGCCTTTATGGATTTCTAGATTCCCAAACATTATAACCAACGTGTGTGTATGTGTGTGTGTGTGTGTGTGCACGCGCGCATGTGTGTTCACGTGCACAACTCAATCTTGGAGAAGGTTGGCTTTCATCAAATTCTGAAAAGGCCCAGACCCAATAGAAGTTAAGAAGGGCAGAAAAATAAAAAGAATAAAAGCAAAAAATAAAAAAAAAAGAAGGGCCGGGCAAAGGATGGACTTGCAGGATACTTTTTCAGGCAGCCATTTTCCAGAATTCGGGTGTGGACCATGCAAAAGGGAATCTGGCACAGTCTTGTTTTTTGATTCATGGAATTCACAATATGATAGTTTCCTTGGTAATATTAAGAGATAAGGACTGGGAAAAATCTTTGGAAAATTGGGGATCCAAGGCTCAGGTAAGGAATATCATTCCAAGTGGACACATAGGAACAACAATTATCGGGTGTCGGGCAGACAGGAGGGGGGAGGAGGGGATGGGTATATACATACATAATGAGTGCGATGTGCACCGTATGGGGGATGGTCAGGCTTGAGGCTCTGACTGGAGGGGGGAGGGGACAAGGGCAATGTACGTAACCTTAACATTTGTACCCCATAATATGCTGAAATAAAAAAAATAAAATAAAATAAAACAAGCCAAAGGAAAACAAAAAAAAAGGAATATCATTCCAGTCACTTAGAGCTGAACTCTTGCCTATGACAGCCTCATTAGCCTTGGGTGGAGGAGCTTGAAACAAAGGCAGGTATCCAGCAGGTGGCGCTAACTGTCCTCGCTATACCTAAGGGTTGCCAGCTAGCCGGAAGGTTCTCAAGAGAACTGAGATGGGGCTAAGAAATGCAAAACCATTCAATTCATTCATTAATTTAGCAAACACTAATTGACACTTATGTGCCAGGCCCTACTCTAGGTGCTGAGAATTTGGCCATGAACAAAACAGACCAAGTTTTGTTTTTACAAGGTGTGCATTTTAGAGATGTGCTGTCAAATACGACAGACACTAGTTACACGACTATTGGGCATTTGAAATATGGCTAGTCCAAATTGAGATAGACTATAACTGTAAATTATAAACCTATGTCAAAGCTTTTGTACGAAAAAAACTATCTAATATTTTAAATATGGATTTTATGTTGAAATTATCATATTTTATATACAAGTAAATTCTTTAATTAATTAATTTTTTTTTTTTTTGAGACAGAGTCTCACTGTCTTGTCCAGGCTAGAGTGCCGTGGGGGGTCAGCCTAGCTTGCAGCAACCTCAAACTCCTAGGCTCAAGCAATCCTCCTGCCTCGGCCTCCCAAGTAGCTGGGACTACAGGCATGAGCCACCATGCCCCGCTAATTTTTTCTATATATTTTTAGTTGTCCAGCCAATTTCTTTCTATTTTTAGTAGAGACGGGGTCTCACTCTTGCTCAGGCTGGTCTGGAACTTCTGACCTTGAGCGATCCTCCTGCCTCGGCCTCCCGGAGTGCTAGGATTACAGGAGTAAGCCACTGCGCCTGGTCACATAAGTAAATTATTTTATTAGAATTAACTTAACCTGTTTCTTTTCTATTTTTAACATGACTACTAGAAATGGGGCTCGAATTTGTGGTTAGCATTACATTTCAGTGCTGTTCTAGAGGGTGAATCAAATAATTAACATATAAACAAACAAATGTGCAATATGATATTAAGTGGGGAGGTATTTGGACTGAGAAGTGACAGAAGTGAGTGAACCAACAGGTGTAAATAAACCTGTGACCATGGGGGACAGCAGGGAGGCCAGTGTGGCCTGAGCAGGGAGTGACAAGAGTAGAAGAACAGAGTTAGGAGTGAGAGGAGGACTAGGGGTACGGTTTTAAAAAATCACTGAAGTATGATCACTTTGGGAGGAAGTTTTATGTTACTGATTAAATTTAAGAATATGCATTCTCCCATAGCCATGACTCAGCAATTTCATTCCCAGAAATAAACTCGTAAGCATCAGGTCTCAAAGTTTTCAGTCTTAGATATATGTTACACTCTTAAAATTACCAAGGACTCAAGAGACTCAAGATTTCAAGTATGTGGGCTATATGTATGGATGTTTATAGTACTAGAAATTAAAACTGAAAAATTTTCCAGGCATGGTGGTACAGTCCTGTAATCCCAGCTACTAAGGAGCCTAAGCCAGGAGCATCTCTTGAGCCTGGGAGTTTGAGACCAGGCTGGATAACAGAGTGAGACCCTGTCTCTAAAAATATTTTTTAAAAACTGAGAAAATGTTAAATTATTTGTTTATTTAAAATAACAATACAAGTAGACCTCCCCTACAAGAAATATGAGAATCTTTCAGGCTAAAATGAGAGGACACTAGACAGCCATAACAAAAAATGAAGAACGCTAGTAAGGCCGGGCGCGGTGGCTCATGTCTATAATCCTAGCACTCTGGGAGGATGAGGTGGGCAGATTGCTCAAGGTCAGGAGTTCGAAACCAGACTGAGCAAGAGCGAGACCCCGTCTCTACTAATAATAGAAACAAATTAATTGGCCAACTAAATATATATAGAAAAAGTGAGCCGGCCATGGTGGTGCATGCCTGTAGTCCCAGCCACTTGGGAGGCTGAGGCAGAAGAATTGCTTGAGCCCAGGAGTCTGAGGTTGCTGTGAGCTAGGCTGACGCCACCGCACTCTACCCCAAGCAAGAGAGTGAGACTCTGTCTCAAAAAAAAAAAAAAAAAAAAAAGAACACTAGTAAAGTAACTTCATAAGCAAATATAAAATCCAGTATCATTATATTTTTGGTTTGGTTTGTAAATTCTTTTCTGTATGAAAAAAGGCAAGTGCATAAAACAATTATTATAAAACTAAAAATGTTGACCTAAAGGACAAGACTGACACAAAATTATTATAAGTAAAGAGTTTATTTGGGTGCTTGCTTCAGCAGCACATATACTAAAATTGGAACGATACAGAGAAGATTAGCATGGCCCCAGCGCAAGGATGACATGCAAATTCGTGAAGCATTCCCATAAAATAAAATTTTAAAAAGAAGTTTATTAGGGCAGGCTTGGGGATTGCAATTCTAGAGCATAAATTGAAGTTGCTTAGAATATACCTATTATTAACAGCCCATACAAGTGGATTTTTTTTTTTTTTTTAGAGTCTCACTTTGTTGCCCGGGCTAGAGTGCCATGGTGTCAGCCTAGCTCACAGCAATCTCAAACTCCTGGGCTCAAGCAATCCTCCTACCTCAGCCTCCCGAGTAGCTGGAACTACAGGCACGCACTCCCATGTCCAGGTAATTTTTTCTATATATTTATTTTTAGTTGTCCAGCTAATTTCTTTCTATTTTTTTAATAGAGACGGGGCCTCGCTCTTGCTCAGGCTAGTCTCAAAGGATCCTCCCAAGTTGGGCCTCCCAGAGTGCTAGGATTATAGGCGTGAGCCATCCTGCCCAGCCACAAATGAATTTTTAAAAGAAAAGGAAAGGCAATTCTTAAATTGATTACCAAAAATTCACATTAAAATATTATAAACTTTTAGCTGGGTGTGGTGGCTTACCACGCCTGTAATCCTAGCACTCTGGGAGGCTGAGACAGGAGGATCGCTCAAGTTCAGGAGTTCAAAACCAGCCTGAGTAAGAGCAAGACCTCGTCTCTACTATAAATAGGAAGAAATTAATTGGCCAACTAAAAATATATAGAAAAAATTAGCCGGGCATGGTGGCACATGCCTGTAGTCCCAGCTACTCGGGAGGCTGAGGCAGAAGGCTTGCTTGAACCCAGGAGTTTGAGGTTGCTGTGAGCTAGGCT
>CAUYRT010001803.1:0-22717 GCA_963574885.1 Lepilemur ruficaudatus
CATCAAATTGGTACTGACTGATTAACACTATGGTGCTCAAATGGTGGGAGTGTTCACTGGGGATTCGGGGGGCGGGGGGTAGACCCACATCTGAGAGATGTGGTGAGCACTGTGGAGGGGAGGGGCATGCTTGAAATGTACTTGGGGATGGGTATTAGGGGTCTCAGTAAGGGGGTAGGAAATCCTCTAAAACTGATTTATGTGAATAGCTGTACAACTTGGTAAATTTACTAATAACCATTTAATTGTACACTTAAAATGGAGTAAAGACATGATATGTAAATTACAGTTCAATAAAGGAAAAAAGAAGTTGTCGAGTGAGTTTTATGGCTGGTAGGTAGGTGCCACGTGGGGGTGGGGAAACTGAGGAGAAAGGGGACAGGGAGCAGCACGTCCATACGTAAGTTTAAAGGGGCTAGAAACAAAGACATCTTAGGGAAGACATGGAGTCTGAACTAATTCCATCCCTTGGCCTTTATAATTTCACATGCCTGTCTCTTTTGGGATAGTCTCTGGGCCTAGAGGGAGAATGTCTGTCGTTTTAGTAGCAATGAATAAGGCTGGGCCAGGCGGAATTTAACAGTTTTAGATCCTGGAGATATCAGATACACTTTGTTATTTGCGTAACACTTGTCATGACTTGAAAGCAAAGCCAGAGAATCAGCAATGTTTTAAATAAAAAGTCACACAAATATTTTAGTCCTTTCGATGACTTTTTTTTTAAAGAAGCAAACCTTGGACCACAGTTGATTATAAACTATTGTTTAAGAAGAATCAAAGTGAAATAATAATTGTCTGTGGATGATAAAAATCCTACAGTAGCCATGGTCAAAGACATAAAGGAGACCTGGCCATCTCCATGGCACACAATTTAGTGTATAATTATTATTGATAATATAATGCCAAGGCATGTTAGAATTTTAGAAATCCCATACAGTTTTGGAACAGATATCTATAGTATATTTATACAAATATAACCCCCAAAAAGTTAAACACTACTTTATGTTTGACAATGTCTTTCTGTACAGTTTAACATACCAGTAAACCTAATAAGTTTTTCTTGGACTTTTAGTGTCTCCACTATTAAAAGTTAGTTTGAGGTTAAAAAAACTGAATCCAGAATTTTGTTTTTGGAAAGCCTGCCAAACATTTCAGCTTTAAAACATTTGTTTAAATAGAATCACAAGTCACTATAAAACAATGGTGTTTATTTAACCAAGAGTGATAGTTATTAGAAGACTTTAAAGGCAATGCAGGACGTTATATGGGTGTAAATCTTAACCCTTAAAGTTTAGTTCTTTTAGTCAATCAAAAACCTAATAAAAACAACACAGGGATTATCTTGACAAAGCATAAAATCCTTGCCTCTCTCAGGCCAGCCCCCAAAAGGGCAAAGAAAACCATCTGCAGTGCGACTCTTTTCTTTCTGTTTGTCTGACTTTTATGCGAAGCCCACTCGGACAAGTGGGAAGTCAAACCCAATGAAAAGGGCACCTGAATTATCAAGAGTGTGTCCAGGGTCACGAGTGAACAGTACAATACAGAGAAACATAAACAAGAAAAACTAGTATCTTGAATAGGGGAACAAATGACTGAACTTTTTGACCATATTCTGTTATAAAACACCTGTTATTTTGAAACAGGTTAACATAAAATTATAGTCAGTCACCGAGCCAAACTGACAATCAAAAGATTTTAGAAGGCAAAAAAATTTATTCTTTGATAGACAGGGGACTCAACTTATAAGGAGGCAAAAAAATTTACTCTTTTTTCTCCCACCCCTTTTAAAAGGGGAACAGAATCTTTTGTTATTTTTATTAATATCTTATGGAAATATTATTTAAAAGAGAAAACCAAATTCTATCTTTGTTTTTAGTTTCAAATAATTTTTATCTCAATCAGAAAAGAAAATATGTAGAGATAGAGAGCTTAACAAACTCTGTTTTAACCCTATAGTGGCAGATTGACCACTTGAGTTTTGAACTTTCCTTGATGTAATTTGTTCTTTAGTTTAAACATGTGTATAAAAACAGAAATTTAAGAGGTTTTAAACACAAGTCCAGGGACACTGTATCAGAGAAGTTTTTAAGAATCTTTTCTCAAACCAGTCAATATTGTAAATGACTTGTCTTAGGTCCAAATGGCGTAATATCCCAAATGGTAGAGACAGAGGATTTCACATATGCCAAATGGACTGTAGCTTAACAAATAAGTCTGGGGACTGGCCGATATAAACAGTCCTACTCTCTCAAATGGTTGAGGCTTCCAACCCAAATGGGAATTCTTCTGGAACTCCCCAAATGGAGAGAGGAGCTGTCTGTATGAGCTGTATGATAAGGTTAGCATGTTTGACAGAAGTACCTTGAGCAGCGAGAAGTCCCCAATTTTGCAAATAGTTGTATGAGAGTGTAAGACATCATAGGCATATTCAGAGTCAGTGAAAACGTTAAGTCTTTTCCAAGAGTCTGAGAAAGGAAGCCTGTGGTGTTGAAGGAGTTAGGTGTCTGTCTTAACTGTAAGATCATTTCCTAGTCAGGGGGAGAGAGGATAATTGGGAAGTACCAAAAGGAGTGAGCAAAGACTTGATCTCCCAGTCAGTAGGCTGTGGAGTACCTAGAAGGTTTTGTATTTTAATTATTACGCGGACGATAGAGATCAGGGAGGGAAACGGAGGTCTCAAAAATTTAGGAAGAGCAGAGTAAGTGGCTCCGGTGTCTATTAAAATCAATTTGCTTACCTGTGACAGAGAGTTACCTAAGGCTCAGTCATCCAGGTGTGATGAAGTTGAGCTTGTTCCCAAGCCATGATCTGCCCATCAGACTGAAGTAGTCTACAGGGTCTGTGAGTATGGAGGATGTTGGCTCAGGGTGCCCCGCCAGTTCCAGAAGGCGAGTGTGATCCCATTTTTCGAAGAGACGGCAATCTCGCTTCCAGTGTCCCTCCCTTTTGTAGTGAAGGCACAGTCCTGGCGGGGGTCTCTTGGGGCATTTTTTACTCCAGTGACCTAGTTGGTGGCAGTTAAAGCAAGGTGTAGCTCCCAGAGTAGGGCATGGTCCTGGTGTCTTCTTGTCTGATCCTCTAGGGTAACTCTGTCTCTGAAAAACTTTTTCTTTTTCTTTAATTGTGGCAGCCACCATTTGAAAAGCTTCCCTCTGCTCCAGGACCCATTTAGCAGCCTCCTTCCCTGTATTACTCTCGCCTCTCCCCATCCCGGTTTTCAAAGACATACACGTATATACACACCTACACTGTGTTTATAGGCCCATTATACTATTTACATACATATTAATGTTAATAGTATTATATATTAATATAACATTATTTCTGGCTCTAATGATACAAGTTTTTCACATAAATTCTTAGATTATATTCAGTCTCTCTATCAACTATCAAGGTAATAATTTTGAGGCAGTTTCTTAGGTGCTCCCAAGTACATGGTATTTCTAAGTAAACTATTGTTCAGAAAAAATACTTATCACTTTACAACTAAGCACATCCTGATTAAGTGACAGGTAGAGCATAATGGAACTGCCTTTTCATGTCTAGAAGACAAGACAAAAATGAAGGTTTGGTTTGGTTTTGTTTTTGATGCTGCTCAACTGCTTGTTCACTGAAAACCATAGGTCTCAAAACTTCAAGAGCAGTGTTCCTACATCTTAGGGACCTAACAATTTCACTGGTGTCTTTTAATGCTAATGTCTGTGTTTTTCCTTCTCCATATCCTATAACAGCTCTGTTTCCTTTTAGGATAACCAGTCTGAAGCAGCCTTTTCCCTGTGGTGAACACAGGCCTGGATCAATGGATTGGTACAGTATGAAAGGCAGTGGTGGCCAGGAGTCACGGTGCATTACCAATCTCCTCTCTGAGGAGGAAAACTTCCAAAGTGACAGGGCCTTTACAAATGTAAGGCCAACCCAGCAGATGTGCTTCAAACCAAATGCCTCTGGTCCGAAACACGAAAAGCATTCTCCAGCAGAGAGCTATGTCTCAGAGGAGATTCCTGGATCTCCTTGATGGCCCGTTATGCTCTGCTGGGATGACCCAGGAAGCTGCAGCAGCAGGTGTGGTCTGTAGACTCGTGTATGTGCCCAGGACGTGCTGAGCATTCCAGCCTCGTCTAGGGCTTTCAGCCTTTCCTCCTACCAGGATGATCCTGAGCAGAGACAGCTGCATAAATGAGACTGGCCTTAGTGACAGACACTCCTCAGCACCCTCTCTGCAACTTCATCTCCTTTCTCTTTTGCTGGTCCCTGCTGCAACAGTGGAGGGCAGGATTCTGCCCTAGAGGCTATCAGAATTCGTAGACTTCCTGCCAATAAAGGATATCCGTGGATAATCCCAAATATCAAGTAATTTAAAAATAAGTTATAGCTGCCTTTGGAAAGCATTATGTAATTTTTCTTCCTAGTTACATTTTTCCCCCTCACCTTGACATTCAATATTTCTATTGAATTTCTATTTTCTTGAGTACACACAGGCAGAGCAGAAGGGGTACCTGAGTACTGCTAGATGGTACAGAGAAGCCAGCCTGGTGTTGAAAGTGACCAGAGGGGCCATAAAAACAAACATAAATAGTGGATTAATAATTAACAGTTGATTATACACATTATTCTTATTTTTTCACCAAATTTACCTGCTTCTTTCCTACTGAATTTTTCTACTTCTTTTTCTGTCTCTTCTATCATGAGCATTTTCTGGTCCCAAGACTCTGCATACACTGTGACTAATTTGTACACACTCTCAGATCTTAAAATAAAACAATGACTTCTCTAATTAGACAGTAACCCGTTTTCTATGACTGTAGTAATTGCAAATTCTAACCAGAAGAGATTGTTCTAATAAGTTATGGATCAGGAAGTCTTAATGCATAGTAAAAGATTACCTGGTTTTCATCCCAGACCATGTCAGGGGGACAGGTAACTGTGGTGTAGAAGCCAATGGTCTGGGGCAAATGGATAGAATTCCCTGAATATTTTTAAGGATCATGTTTCTGGCATCTGTGGCTGTTTGCTAGGGTGAGCCACATTTCAGAAAACCAGGTGATAATGGTGTCTAAATGGATTTCCTAAGGGGCTACCTCAGTGTTAAAAGATCAAATATTCTAAGTATCTCCTGAAAGAGAATGAAATATAGCACCGGGAATGACGAACCAATAGACGACCCTCACAGCAGCCAGCAGCATCTGTGGCGGTAAGTGACGGGAACACAAGTGCCTGCTTAGCCACAGAGCACAGCCGGCACATGGTGCCTGAGCTGCCCATCTTCTCGGTTTGACTCATCTCATCAAAGACCAGTCCGATGACAGGTCTTTCAAGGTTTTACACATGGGAAAGAATGTAGGAAACTGTTCTCCCAACTCCTGTAATTTCATTTTAAATGGTTACGTGCTTGCCTGTGTTGTTGGAACCTACGATCTGAAGGTGTTTTTTCTCACCCGACGAGCAAATATCCTCTTTACAGTTTCTGAGGGGAGGAAAGAGCTCAGGCTCCCAGTATAACTCCCTCGGAATAACCTAACATTTCCTAGAGTTCATTTCTGGTCATACAGTTTCCTGTGCTAGTTCTTCACTTGTTTTACTTCCACTATTTTCATCTTTAGAATCGTTTCCTGAATCTTGACGAGTATGGGAACTGGATTTTTTGCGATCTTCATCAATTTGATTAGTTTCTACTGTAGCAATCGTGTTTAGATTTTCAATTATAAGACATCTTTCAGTTTGTTCCTCGGAAGTCGAAAGCAGAAGATTCTTTTTTTTTTTTTTTTTTTTTTTTTAAACAGAGTCTCACTCTCTTGCCGGGGCTAGAGTGAGTGCTGTGGCATCAGCCTAGCTCACTGCAACCTCAGACTCCTGGGCTCAAGCAATCCTCCTGCCTCAGCCTCCCGAGTAGCTGGGACTACAGGCATGAGCCACCATGTCCGGCTAATTTTTTCTATATATTTTCAGTTGGCCAATTAATTTCTTTCTATTTTTAGTAGAGTCGGGGTCTCGCTCTTGCTCAGGCTGGTTTCGAACTCCTGACCTTGAGCGATCCACCTGCCTCAGCCTCCCAGAGTGCTAGGATTACAAGCGTGAGCCACCGCGCCCGGCCTGAAAGCAGAAGGTTCTTTAACGGCTGTTTGGAGAAATACTGAGAGAAGAGAGGCCTTCCACAGCATAAATGACAACCAGGAGAGCAAACGATGCAGGGCAAATTCCAGCGATAAGCCAGGTCCTGCACGGATTCCTTGGTTTTGCCTTCTCACATATGATATCTCTAAAAACGCTTCCACGAGGTGTGCTCTCGCTTTGACACAGTCTACATTCAGTGGTTGCAAGTTAGGAATCGTAAAATCAGTTTTTTTCTCTACAGTTTTGCTCTCAGCATCTGATGTGTTTTTCCAAAAAATGTTTCGTAACTTAGTTGGTAATGCTAGTTCACAGGGCTGTTTCCAGACTGTTTTGAAGCACAGATGCAGACACGCAGTGATTCACTAATGGATTTCTCATTAGCCACTGGAGGAAGCATGATAGTTTGTATTTCAGTGTCAGATTTTTTTTCTCTTGAGACCAAAGAGACGTGTTGCTTGTATTATACACGGAGAAAGCAAATCCCTTTTGGGGAAACGTTTTGAGGAAAGACACACTGGGTAGTTTCAACATTTTCACAGTCAGGTGTTTGTTTCCGTTTATATGAATGGTTCCCAGGATGGTTTTTTAAAAAGGCAGGGAGCCACGGAACCGGAAGGGTTATGTTTGCATGTGTGCGATCCCATTTAAGAACACGGCTCTTATTTTTAACATCAACTTCTGTATTTTCTGGGGGAGGCAGTTTATTTTCAACTGTGGTATTTATACAACACACTGGAATATAGACACCAACTTCCCTCTGCGAACGTCGTCTTGCTTTAGCTTTTAAATAATAGGTGGTCTCTGCTGAGAGTTTATAAATTTTATCTCTGGGATAAACAGTTTCAGTTCTTTTTTCTGCACTTGCAGAGTTTTTGCAGATAACTAGGCTATATGTAAAGCTTGAACTATCCAACACCTATGTGATAACTGTGTTTCGTTCCAGGAGGAGAGAGGTTTATTAGTATCGCCTTATATTCAGCTTCTAATGTACTTCTGGAGGACGAATTTGAGCTTTTTGAAGTGGTGTCAGTGAGTCAACCTCATGCCACAAAGAAGTGTTATTTCCTTTTTCTGCTCTCCTACTCAATTTAATTTCTTCATAAGCATTCAGCTTGAGTGAAGAAAAGTTGCATTTGGTATTAGTAACATATTGACATCCAGGTAATTTTGTCCAATTATCCATTCCAGGTATCTGATAATATGCTGAAAATGTCACATTCCTGACAGACTCATTGCTCCTGTTTTAACTTTAGGATAAAGTTGTCATCTATGATGTTGACCTCTACATTTTGAGGAGATTTTGGATTTTTTCCCACTCATGGCGTCTCTGTGACCGGCACCAGGGTTGTCACACCCAGAAGGGCAAGCATCCTCTGTGAGCTGCTGCAGGCCCCACCAGTCACATCCTCTGACACCTGAAGCAGTGCTGTGGGACCAGCAGGGAACCTCGGCGCTCATTTTTTTTCTTTAAGAGACAGCATCTCACTCCGTTGCCCAGGCTATAGTGCAGTGGTGCAATCACAGCTCACTGCAACCTCGAACTCCTGGGCTCAAGCCATCCTCCTGTCTCAGCCTTGCCAGTAGCTGGGACTACAGGCATGTGCCACCACATCCAGCTAATCCTTTTTAAATTTTTAAATTCTTTTTTTTAGAGGTGGGGTCTTGCTATGTTGCCAAGGCTGGCCTCAAACTCCTGGCCTCAAGCGATCTTCCTGCCCTGACCTCTCAAAGTGCTGGGATTACAGACGTGAGCCACTGCACCCAGTCGGTCAAATATCCTAACATATGTTCCTTAGTGAATATATGCATATCTGTTGGGTGTATTCTTAGAAGTGAAATTGCTGGGTCATAAAGTGTGCGTATGTTCACATTAGTTGATACTGTCAGCTTTCCAAAGTGGTACCAGTCTACACTCCTGCTAGTGGTGAAGAAAAGCATTGATTGCTCCTTAATCTTGACTAGACTTTTCAGTTTTTGCCTTTCATTTTAGAAATTCTGGTGGATGTTTAGTGGTATCTTGAACCCTTTCTCATATTCATTGATCATTTGGATATTCTTTTTTCTATGAAGTCTCTATCCAAGTCTCCTGCCCATTTCTGTGTTGATTTGTAGGAGCTTTTTACATATTCTGAAGATGAGTCCTTGGTCAGTTACATGTTTTGTAAATATCTTCTCTCACTCTGTGGCTTGCGTTTTCACTCTTTATTTTTTATTTATTTATTTATTTTTTAGTGAGCTGATTTCCCAAAATATATTACCACTCAAGTTGTCTTATCTTGTTACATTCAAAGACCTACTCTGTCAAAGTAGTCCAGAGAGTACATACATAGTGCTCCAACTGTACCTACGTACAACCAACACTCCATTTTAAGTGTACAATTAAATGATTTTCAGTGAATTTACCGAGGTGTACAGTTAATCACATGAATCAGTTTTTGAGGAATTCCTTCCCCCTATTGAGATCCCTAATTCTGCTCCCCAACTACTTTTCAAGCATATCCCACCCCTCCACAGTGCCCACCACGTCGCTCAGACGTGGGTTTACCCCCCACCCTCCAATTCCCTAGTGATCACTCCCACCATTTGAGCACCATAGTGTTAATCAGTCAGTACCAGTTTGATGGCGAGTACAAGTGGGGCCCATTCTTCGGGTCTTGTGTCACCTCACTTAGAATAATGGGTTCAAGCTTAATCCAGGATAATACAAGAGGTGCTAACTCACTGTCATTTCTTAAAATTGAGTAATATTCCATTGTGAACATATATCAGATTTTAACAATCCACTCAGGAATTGACAGGCACTTGGGTTGTTTCCATGACCTAGCGATAGCGAATTGTGCTGCCATAAACATTCGGGTGCAGATGTCTTTATCATAGAATGTCTTGTGCTCTTTTGGGTAGATGCCTAATAATGCTATTCCTGGATCGAATGGTAATTCTAATTTTAGCTCTTTGAGGAATCTCCAAATTCTTTTCCACAAAGGTTGCACCAATTTGCAGTCCCACCAACAGTGTATGAGTGTTTCCCATCTCTCCACATCCTCTCCAGCACAACCAAAGTCTTTTGACTAGACTGATCAGAAACTGCCATGGGTGCACCACATATGCACTTACCCAAAGAGCCAAGATCTTGAGAAACTGTACCTTTTACAAAGATAGATGTGCACAAAGGACATTGCTTCATTTGTTGAGAAAGTTTCAATGTTTTTACATATAAACACAACACTCACACAAAAAGTCAACATTGTGATAATGCATTTTTGTGGAGTCAAATTTGCCAAAAGTAAAAAATAATAATCTAGGAATAAATTTAAATAAGAAGGTGAAAGATGTCTACAAGGAAAACTACAAAACACTGATAAAAGAAACTGTAGATGACACAAACAAATGAAAAAAACATCCCATGCTCATGAATCAGAAGAATTAATATCATTAAAATGACCATATTGCCCAAAGCAATCTACAGATTCAATGCAATCCCTATAAAAATACCAAAGTCACTTTTCACAGAATCAGAAAAAAAAATCTAACATTGAATTAATATCGAACTAAAAGAGAGATCAAAAAGCCAAAACAATTCTAAGCAAAAAGAAAAAATCTAGAGGCATCACCTTACCTGACTTCAAATTATACTACAAGGCAAAAAAGCATGATACTGGTATAAAAATGGAAACATAGATCAAGGGAACAGAATACGGAACCCAGAAATAAAGCCACATTTTTATAGCCAACTGATCTTTGACAAAGCTGACAAGAACACATATTGGAGAAAGGACAACTTTTTCAATAAATGGTGCTGGGAAAATTGGAAAACCAAATGCAGAAGAATGAAACTGGATTCCTATCTCTCACCATACACAAAAACCAACTCAAGATGGGTTAAAGACTTAAATGTAAGACTTGAAACTATCAAAATAGCAGAAGAAAACCTAGATAAAATTCTTCTGAACATTGGTCTAGGCAAAGTATTTATGACTAAGACCTCAAAAGCATAGGCAACAAAAATAAATAAATAAATAGGACTTAATTAAACTAAAAAGCTTCTACACAGCAAAAGAAATAATCAACAGAATGAAAAGATAACCTGTAGAATGGGAGAAAATTATTGCCAACTATTCATCTCACAGGGGACTAACATCCAGAATATACAAGGAACTTAAGCAACTCAACAGCAACAATGAAACCCCAAAATAATCACATTAAAAGTGGCCAAAAAACATGAATAGACATTTTTCAACAGAAGACATGCAAATGACCCACAGGTATATACAAAATGCTCGACATCACTAATTATTACAGAAATGCAAATGAAAACCACAACTAGATATTCTTTTACCTCAGTCAGAATGGCTACTATTAAAAAGACAAAAAAATAACAGATGTTGGTGACTATGTGGAGAGAAGGGAACTCATACACTATTGATGGGAATGTACATTAGCATAAACTCTATGGAAAACAGTATGGAGATTTCTCAAAGAACTAAAAATAGAACTACCATACGATCCAGCAATCTAATTACTAGGTATCTCCACAAAGGAAAATAAATCGATGTATCAAAAACATACCTGCACTCGTATGTTTATTGCAGCACTATTCACAATGGCAAAGATATGGAATCAACCTAAGTGTCCATCAACAGAGGAATGGATGAAGAAAATGTGGTGTATTTACACAATGGTATACTCTTCAGTCATAAAAAAAGAATGAAATCATGTCTTCTGTAGCAACATGGATGGAACTGGAGGCCATTATCTTAAGTGAAACAAGCCAGGCACAGAAAGTCAAATATCGTATTATATGTTCTCACTTATAATTGAGGGCTAAATATGTGTGCACGTGGATATAGAGAGTGAAATAATAGACAATGGAGACTCAAAAGGGTGAGGGGCTGGGGGGGTTGAAGATGAGAAATTAGTTAAAGGTAAAATATACATTTTACCCTTAAATATACAATTACTTGGGTGATGTATACCCTAAGAGCCCTGACCTGACCACTACACAATCTATGCATGTAACAAAATTGTACATATACTACATAAATTTGTACAAATAAAAAAACCTTGAAAAAATGTGTAAAATGAATTTGAACTCTCTCCATAATTTATACCTCCAATATTGGAAATGATGTGAAGATAAAATACATAGCATAGAAAATTGTAAAAAGTAATGCTGACAATTTGAAATTGTGGGTAAAAAACTAAAAAAATGTAAAAACAAAAAAAATTCAACATATGAAAAGGTTTATTACAAGGATAGATTAAGAGCAATTGCACGAAAGAAATCCATAAGAGCTGGCTGATTTTTACAATCATCAACTGTATTTTGAAGTCTTGCATCACAATGAATGGCTGCCTTTATCATTTAGGGCATGGCTGTTCTCAAAGAATACATTTCCTTCATTTTCTATGTGACACTGCCCTTTTTGAAATTCTTCTATGATTCGATATACACCGACACGAGCATTTCCTATTAAATTTTTCCATCTTCTATGCTGTGCTTCTATGTTGATTTGGGTCTCTGGAAATCCAGTTCACATGCACTCATACACAGATCACAAATTTGGCAGAAATAATACTGGTCAAATAGCAACACCGTTGCGTAAGTGTCTTCTTATCCTGCCATGCAGATAATTATTTTCAAACCAGTCAGTAACTTCACTGGCTTTTTCAGGCAAATGTTGTTTTAATTCATTAAAAGCTCCAGGAATTTCATCAGCTGGAAGGAATGCCAATGCAGACAAATGGTGCCTTTTTAAAATGAAGTTTTCATCATTGCCTTATTGTATGGCAAATCCATTCATCTGAATTTTCCAACAAATGCAAATAAAGACAATAACAAGGTACTAGTTCTGTCTAATATGATGTAACTAACATGATGTAAATATCCTGTGTACAACCAGAAATACACTAAACCCTTCCCTACAATTCAGCTTTCATGATTCCAACATTCAGGATTTTAATTTTTTGTGATTGTGATTTTCAGAATTTTAGACGTTAGGGATTTTAGACTTTAGGGATTTTGATCTTTTGGGATTTCAACATTTGGGATTATGGTGTGCTGGATTATGTCTTTAGGGATTATGACCCAAACCCTTCCAAAGAAGATAAATTAATACAAATAGCCAATAAGCACATGAAGAGATGTTCAACATCACTAATTATTAGGGAAATGAAAATCATAACCACAATGAGATTATCACTTTATACCTATTAGGATGGCTATTATTTTAAAAACAAAGAAAGAAAATAATAAATATTTGTGAGGATGTACAGAATTTTTAATCTTTATATGTTTCTGGTGAGAATGTAAAAAAGTGCAGCCACTATGGAAAATGGTATGGCAATTCCTAAAAAAATTAAGCACAGACTCACCAAAGCAGAGCCTGAGACAAGGTTGGTGCATGCACGTTAGGCGATCCTATGGCTTAGGTGGAAGGAAATGGGAGCAGAAAAACAGGAAATGACGAGAAGGATGAAAAGCCAAAATGTATGTCTTATCAAGGTCACTGCTTTGGTCAATCAGGGCTCCATTATTCCAGAATCCAAGAAACACATAGAATGCTGCTCCAAATTGTACACTTGAAGGGTGGGAGACCGGTGCATTTATCCACCAGCTTTCATCCACTATTGGTTGAGTGTTGCCTCTGCAGCCTTAACCCTGCACTTGTGCCTGCACTTGCTGGCAAACAAGTGGATTCCTGCAGCTGAAAATGATGCACACAGCAGAGGGGAGATTGAGTTTGTAAGAAGCTGTTCACAGCAGTTGTGGCAGATATCAGTTGTGGTTTTAAGAATGTGACATGAAAAACAGAGGCATATGATACCTTTGTTAATGACTGGCTTATTTCATATCTAGGTGCCCTTGAAGTCTCCAGGTTTCAGATGTTAGTGGAAATATGAACTCTTTAAACAAGTTCTGCAAATGACAGAAAGCTGACACGAGAAAGACCAAGGTAGATAGGGACATGATCCTCAAGGGGGATGGTCCCAGATTCTTCAGGAGCAAGAGCTCACTCACATTCACATTCACATGCTGACATCTGAACCCCAATGACACTGAATATTCTGGTACAATAATTTGCATTTTATAGGTAAAGTAACACAAGAGATGTGGAGATTCTCAGCTATTTATTAACAAATTGGGACCACATCCCATTTTCTTGTTTATTATCTCAGATTCTTTTCCCAAGGTTCTACTTCCTCCCAGTGTTGCTAATGTGTTCAATTTCCTTCTCTTCATGCCCTAGTTGGGTCAGGTATATCTTTTTTCCATTTTACATGATTACTTGACCTAGCTTATTTCATTGATATGTTGTTCACTTTTTTGAGCATCAGGCTACTCATCTTTAAGAAGGGAGAGTCTAGGATGGCTCACTTTCCCTCAGTTCCAATATTCTATATTCCTTTGTCTGCATGTGCTATACTTGCCTTGCATGTCCTGGTAACAGGAACTTCAATGTGCATTTAAAACAATAAACCATACACATGTAAATTTCTTGCTATATTTGGGACCTCTTCTCTAGAGGAAATCATACATTTAGAAGTAAATTTTGAGTTGTCAAATCTGGAAATACACATTTGCAGAGTTTATAGAAAGACAGCTTAGCAACTTCTGAAGGTGAAAAATCTTAGTTACTTTTTGGTGAAACTGATTGATTTTGTCATATTCATTTTATTTAGTTGAAAAAGTTAAAACTAACACTAATATAAAATGTATAAAGGCATATTTGATATACCTTTTTTAACTTGGAAAAATAAGGCAAATCACAAAAGGCATCTGAATATATATACAATTATATATATGAATTAAATATATAAAACATATTTATAAATCATATATACCTCCTATTTTTATATTTGTAGTTCGAAAAATGTATTTTGAATGTATCTCAATTGAAGCAACTTGGGAAGGTATACATAAATTATGTCAAGAACATAGATACTGTGAAATTTACATTGTCAGTTACCCGATTTACTTGAATGAAAATCTCTGAAACACAATGAGTTATGAAATAATTGTATGCCTCAGTCTCTCAATCTGTAACAATAGAATAGCAGTACCTTTTATTACTCTTCCTGTTTGAGGAGTGCTTTGCTAAAAAAAAAACAATTCTCCTTGAAAAGGCTTTAAGCACATTAATAGAAGGATGTTATTAACATTCAAGGTAGTGATATGCTGTTGGATAATGGAGGAAAAAAATGGTCAATTCCTACCACCTACTATAGATTTGACATGCAAGAAAGTATGTAGTTTTATGAATAGAAGTGCAAACAAAACTTGATTTTCAAAAACAGCTCCTTAAAACTGCCACTCAGGAATGCTTTGCTTCTGGTTGCTTAATTGAAAGGCAACTGCTAAGGCGAGTTTTGGGATCTCTTTCACTCAGTGATGTCCTGCCTTTTTGTTTAGGAACTTATACTTATATCAATGTATTTTTATTAAATGCCTAAGAGTACTGTGCCTAGTCCTATGCTTGGATATTGAAAGGCCTATCAAAAATAGTTCTTAAGTGTGGCAAGCTCATGGACTTTTTGAAGGATTCTCTTTCCCCTAGTGAAAAAAAATAGAGAAATGCGTAACACTAAATAAAAACTGTCATCAGCTGTATTATAGATAAGGACACAGGAGAATCACATACTTGGGATCTGCATCAGTTTTACCTGAATTAACCCATCCTAAAATGGGGTTTTGATGACTTATTATTAGCAAAATCATGTGGCCTTATAGTTTTTGAGTGATTCTAATAAACTGAGTTTCTCAAAATGCAAACCTGAGGGCCTAACATTGGACAAGAGAGAGAATAGCAGCGAATGAAAGAGCCAGTCTAATTAAGGTGACATTTTATCTATGGCAATGTAATAGACACTTTCCTTCTTACTTTGTCCATGGTACCCAACAATAATCAATCATGAAGATTAACTATAACTTCAGAATCCTCCTAAACTCAGAGTTCAAGAGTAGAGGAGGGCAGTATTTTTACTAAGTTGTCAGGTAGTACATATTTTATGCATGTGGACAACACGGTCTCTGTTGCAACTACTCTGCTGTTGTAGTGTAATTTGTAGCGCAAAAGCAGACAGAGGCTATATAAACAAATGGGTGTGGCTATGTTCTAATAAAATATTTCCAAAACCAGAAAGCTAAAGCTGGCCTGTGGGCCATAGTTTGGTGACTTCTGGTTGAGAGAGCCATTATGATTCAATCACAGTTAGTACATAAAAATTAACCTGCTTGCTACTCCTGGTTTTGAGGCAGCTTTAATATGTCTGACCTTTTCATGTTCAATTTAACCACAAAATTTAAGCTAAATGGGTTCTCTACCTTCTAGCTCCAGCTTAGTACCTTTCTAATTCTGTTACTTCTGCTGGAGATTTTCTTTCTTTCTTTTTTCTTTTTTTAAGCCTCAGTTTACCATTTGGTAAAGGAATATAGTAACAATAAAGGGTTTCTGCAAGAGTCAAATGAAAAAATACAGATGAAACCCATTTGTAAACCATAAGACACTACAGTATTTGCATGAAACAACAATTGTACTTAACAGGTGAATGCATTGTATAAAGATCACTTTGGAAAAGATATTTTTAATCAGATAAAACATACAACACTTTTTATTGAATATCTACTTTTCTATCTTTCCTTTGTTTAAAAGGCCTTTTATTACGGCTAAAAAACAAGAAACCTAACTAAAATTGCATGGACAGCATTTTGACCTCTTACTTAGAGCTTTTATGATATTTCTTTATCTAAGAGTTTTAATCCAATGACAAAGTTTGTGTTTGGGGAAAAAAAAAATCACTGTACTAAATTCCCCAGCTAGAAACCATGCATCTGAGTCCTGAGAAAATTATCAAGTCAAGCAATACAATGTTTTACCAATGAGCCAAATAGCAATGTTTATTCTAGGCTGTAATCCATGTTATCAGAGTAGAAACACAATACAAATGCATACAAAATGAGTAAAGAAAATTTGGCAAGAAAGCTGAAAAACAGATTAGAGGAACTGTCTGATTTATTGAGAAAATAAATGCTTGTACTTCTGATTGCCAAAATGTCCCCTAATCAATAGTTTCTAAACTTTTATTGATGTGAATAATGTCAATGTAAACAGTTGTCTAAAGATATATGCAATAGTTAGTAAATGAGATCCTCTACAGTGATAATGCATTTTATTGGACGAAGGAAGGATAACCTTTTATATAGCATTTAAAATTCAATTCAAGTGGAAAATATTTTAATAAAGATCACCTTCATTTAATGAATATTACTCTGAAAATAATTTGAGACTTTATTAATGAGTTGCAAATATGTAATTTGTTGGCTTGCATCTTTAAAGACCATAAAAGACATATGGAAACTAAATTCTTGAATACCTACCTGATTCACTTACTTTATGGGCACTTTTTCAGAAGGAAACAGTTGAATCCATGTTGAATCCCTATAATCTTTGGAGAGTATTAATACAACTATATTTTTGAACCAAATTATAAAATATTTTCCTCCAAAGTTACTTTTTCTTAGTAAAAAATGTACAGTGTTGTTTTTATTTTATCTTTTAAGTTTTCAGCAACATTTTGACTACTATTATTACAATAGCAATAATTCTTTGCTTCCTTTTTGGTTTCAATTCAACTTCTGTTTTGTATTAATTCTTTGCTTTGGAAAACGGGATTGAAACTTCTCACTTGCACAGTATCATGTCCTTTTTATAAGGGTAAAGCTTATCCTGAGCAAAACTCAAAAGATAATGCCATGAGTGACTGAAAACAAGTTGCGTTTTTGCAAATAAGGGGAAAAAATTAGATTTCGTCTTCTGCTCTTGCCAAGGCTCGATCCCCTGACGTTTTTTCTTCTGATTTCTGATTTCATCATCGTTCTGGAGGATGAAAGCTTCTAAACTTTTGAAATTCCATAGAGCTTATTGTTAGTCCCTAGAGTGAGCTCTGCAGCACTCTACGTTATAGAGGAAAGAGCTGAAGAAACGATGAGTTTCTAATTTTAGAGATCTGGGCAGGTTTCTTAATGTCTCAAGGCCTCAATTTCAAAATCTTTTATGAACAAGGCCACCATCCTTGTTTACCACACAAAGTCATTAAGTGTGTGAAAAAAACTTTGCACACCCTAAAACACTACACATTTATAGTATTTATATTAGTGATAAAGTAAGGTTGTGGGTGTCAGTGAAAATAACTTACACATGAAGATATTTTCTATTCTTTAAAAAGAATTTATTTAACACTGATAATAAAGAAGAGAATTTAGTTAGTAGGCAGTGTATAAAATAAACTTTTTGACCAAGCTAGAACAAGGAGAGCAGATTCACTTTTTGTAGACCACCTACATTGCAGTCAGTCCTTGTGTATTCTAAACTGTTCTGCTATGGTTCAGCTTTGTGGAGAAGACAGGGCATCCTCAGGAATAGAGCACCAAGAAGTGGTAAAACACAACGGATAAATTAGGAAAATGTGAAGAGCCTGAAAGAAAGCTTTGAGAAAAGCCCTGCCTATTACAACCCATCACTTGGATCTTCACAGCTTATGAGTCTCTTTTAGTACTATAATACAGGGGTCAGCAAACTGTGGTGTGTCGCCTGTTTTATAAATACGGGTTTGTTGGAACATGGCCCCTCTCATTAGTTTACATAATGTCTCCAGCTGCTTTCACACTGCGAAGGCAGCCTTGAGGAGTTGCAACAAAAGCTTTATGATGCACAAAGCCTAAAATATTTACTCCTACCCTTTACAGAAAAGTTTGCTGAGCCCTGCTCTAAGACAAAAATGTATGTACGTGCTGGGCTGAGCACATAGGAGGCAACCTGCATTATTGTTGAATGAATGAATGTTTTAATCTATATTTTAAAAAATTTTGTAAAACCACTGCCTTCCTTTACACATGGAGTGCGTGTGGTGTCTGTGTGTGTGTGTGTGAGAGAGAGAGAGAGAAAGAGAGAAGAGAGAGAGAGAATTCTAGATAGTGATGGGTGTTTAGCAATGTTACGCAGGTCAATGCCTTTTCATGAAAGGTAATGAGATTATAGTAAGCTCAAGATTTTAATATCATCAATTTGAGGTTTTGGTAAGAAAGTGAGCCTCTCGTTAGCTGTAGAGCAAGTTCCATGTACATAAAGCAACATTTGTTCTGAAACTTGCTTTCACTGTCATGCTTCATGGTATGGAAGTAGTAGGGGAAGGAATACAGAGCTACAAAAGTTTAGTAGACAACCTAATGTTTGCTGAATGACCAAATTGATTTTGGTCACTTTTACATGGGATATAACTGAGAAAGAGGTGAGAATGATGAACAACTGCCCGATCATTAACATTAAATATACAAGTAAGAAATGGATATGAAAATGAGGGTCATGGGTTTAGAGGACTAGCTTTCAGAGTGGTAGGAAAGACAGGAAAACAGGTTAATTATAATTCAGGCAAATTACCATAATGGTCACATTACAATAACCCCAGGGGTATGCCCTTCTGGTGGAATAAAGTAGTAGTACAACTTTCCTGTTACCTGATCACAAATACAGACTTTGAAGACTGTTTCAGTCAATGGATCATTTCAGGTTTAAGCAATATGTTCCACCTATTTAGAAACGACAGGATAGCAGTGACTTGAAAGAAGGACTCTATTCTCAGAAGATATTAAGCTTGGGAAAGGAGAAAGGCATATTTAGCTTAATAAGCCTCAGGAGCTCTACTAGCAGAAGGTAACTTTGCTGTGAAAAAGTTTTTATTTTTAATATTTTGTTATTATTATTCCAACTTTAATTTTTAAATTTCTAAATAATTTCACGCTATCCAAAAGTTGTAAAAATAGTGCAAGTAACTCTTATGCATCTTTCTCTTTCACCTTCACCCAGTTTCACCAATTGTTAATAGTTTGCCACTAACGCTCCTCCCCCTCCCCCCTCTCTCTCTCTATATACGTGTGTGTGTACTTTGTGGCCCAAAAAGGTGTTCTAGATGTGTGTGTGTTTGTGCGAGTGTGTATGTGTGTTTTGTTTCATGTCGAGTATAAGACATTTCTCCAAGGATCCCTATATAAAGAGCTTTGATTGTATGTCAGCGATGTAGAAGTATTTCTTCTAAATCTTCTCTTTCCTTCTTTTACCACCGTCCTGTTCTTGTTAGTCCCTTATTTCCCTTCTCTGTAGTCAAGATTGACAGCAATTCTTTAATTCTACTTGGATTGTGAGGGTGGAAGTTGGTCCTGGGAGAAGAGAGAGAAAAAGTCAGTATTGTGTATTTTTTTTTTGAGGTTATTGCAGGGCCGATAAAGTTTCATTCACTTTAGTGATTATATAGAGGGTGGATAATGTAGAGAAAAGAAAATGGAACTGGAATTCAAAAAGTCTAAGTTACCACATGACTCTGTCTAGATCTTTGGCAGGCCAGTTTGTTTCTCTAATCCTCAGTTTTCTCAGCTTTAAAATGAGAATGGCTTTCCTTTTCCAACGATCTCGGAGAAGTACTCTTCATAAGAAATTATTTCAATATATGAAATACTATCTCTTTGCTCTGAATTTATTTTTTTGCTCCTTAAGAAATGTAACCATTTTGTACTGGTAAATAAATAAAAATATTATTATATCAATATATTGTAACATGATGACTGATTAAGTACTAATATATGTGTAGGTGTTGAAGCAAACTTGAAGAAAGATTGAGGATTGTTCTTTTTTTCATAAATATATTTTTTAAATTAAATGAACAAATGATCATTGTCAGGTATTTATTTGCTTCAGTGGCTTATTATATAGTAATTTGTCATAATGCTGACATTTCATTGCTTTAGATGGGAGGAAGGTTTAGTGATTGCTTAGATTCTACCTTTTTCATAATAGAGGCTTATAAATGTTGAATTCACTGAATGAAAGGAGAAATTATATCATGATGAAGATGTTACAATATTCTTTTCACCCAAGTGCAATGCTATGTATAACACTAAGTCCAGATAATTTGAGACTTGTGACTGAGAGACTGAATATACAAAGGTACAAGGTCCAGATCATATATAAAAATAGAACTCTGACCCACAAGTTCTGTGGCAACGAGTCCAGGATGCCAGATCACAACTTCTGCAAGAGTTAGCCTAAAATGATCAGGACTTGGTCAATAACTGCCACTTCCCCTAATTTTTGTCCCCACTTACAACTTAGGAACAACCAGAGGAAGCCAAATTTGCTCCCCTAACCAATCATATAAGATGTCCCACTTCCTACACAAGCAGGAGGTTAGCCAGCTTCCAGCTTCCTCCTGCCAACAACTTCTGATTAGAGGATACCTGAAGCCCTCTGTCTTAGTCTGTTTGTGTTGCTATAAGGGAATACCTGAGGCTGGCTAATTTATAAAGAAATGAGGCTTATTTGGCTCACAATTCTGCAGGCTATGCAAGAAGTGTGGCTCTGGCATCTGCATCTGGTGGGGGCTTCAGGCTGTTTCCACTCATAGTGGAAGAGGAAAGGGAGCCAGCATGCGCAGAGATCACACGGTGAGAGAGGTAGTGAGGGAGGAACAAGCTCTTGTGGGAACTTAGAGGGTGAGAACTCACTCATTACTACTATAAGGATGTACAAAACCATTCATGAGAGATCCACTCCTGTGACGCAAACACCTCTTATTAGACCCCACCTCTAACACTGGGGATCAAATTTCAATGATATTTAGAGTGAACAGACATCCAAATCATAGCACCCTCCCTTTATGCCACTATAAAGTATTTCCACTTCCCTGCCTGCTTTTGAGGCTCTGCCAAATGCAAGTGATGGTGGTGATTCTTGCTCTAACAAACACTGAACACACAGCTTTTTCTTGTTCTCATGTGGGTGGCCTTCACTCATTTCCACATAACTATCTTTTTTTGAAAGATCTTTTAGTGGCCTCTTATATGACCCATGTTAAAAATGTGTACAAGAAATTTGAGTTCACAATTATATTGTCAAGTTCTTTTTATCTAGCCTCTTATTGTATTTGCTAATGAAAGGTTTGCCAAGTATCTGCCCTGTTTAAAATATAATTATGAGTCAATATAAAGAGACAATTCACATCTTCTGGTCACTTAAAATCTATACTATGTTTTATTATGAAAACAAAATACTTCCCCTGAAATGGTTGTATAGGAGTAAGGGTCAAAATATGTGATATAATCACACAAACAAAGCAAATTTATCTCTTTTCTGTTAATATAACCTTGAAAGCTATCATGTCCTAAAATCATATAATGCATCTTAACTAAGTTGGTGAACTCTGAAAGATGGTTGACCAATTAAAACAATAAATACTTTCATTTGAAATAATCTCTGGGTTCAGATATTGGTTTGTACAGCTAGTTTTCTTTTATAGAGACTTGGAATTGTCTAAGCATGGATGGTTATGGTAGTTATGGATGAACACTATTCTTTGGCTAGTGAGATATGGCTCTTAGAAAATGAAAGGCAAACCAACCAACCCACACTTCACACTTTCTATCAAATCAGTAAGCATTTCTATATATTTTTTCTCAATGGAGTTGTCAACAATTAGGAAGGTACCAGAAAATCCATTATTCTTGTTCATTTTTCCATGATAACTTATTACCATGCCCTATCTACTCCATCCGTTCAAATTCTACCATCTTTTAAGATAAAACCAAATTCCCATTTACTTATTGAAATAATACAGAATCCCATTTGGGCTCAGTGACAGTTTTCTCTTTTTAAGTCTATTGCACTTACAACGTATGCCAAATAGCATTTCTACAATTGGGCCAAATACTTCTTGAAGGTAGAGACAATGTCTTGATTTGGATCTTCCATGGAATGTTTTACCACTGTCTCCCTGCATGTGTGTTGAATTGAATGGAAATTTGTTGGGTTTAATTCACTGCATTTAATTCTGGTTTATATTTTATGTGCTACAGTGCTTAGGGTGATTACAAATTCAGGGCAGGTACTCACTAAAGGTTTTTTGGGCTAATTAGTAGTTAGTGCTCCATTTTTAAGTCATAGCCTAGGAACTAAGAAAATTTGATAGATAAAAGGTATCACAAAGTACTATTTTTAATGACTATGTAGGTTTACCTTTATGAATGTATGTATGTATGTACTTTAATTCTGAATCACAGTTTATGGTCATTAATCCTCATATTCAATGGTAGGACAAAGGAGAAGGAATCCAGTCAAATTGTGCTGAGAAACTACCTTCTGACTCTAGTAGGATCTTGTGTTATAGGTTATTCCCTTTTATTGCTTAAGTAAACACTGTCTTTTACATTGGTTCCCTAGATACATCATCAATTACTTATAGATTATTAAAGATAGTTATATTTTCATAGAAGATCACTTAGAAAGGTCATGCACAGGTATATTAATTTATTTCCTTACTCTTCACTATTTAAGGGGAGAAGTAATTATTATTTCTTTGTAATTTTTATCATTATCTTTTGTCTTAATATGGGAGATTCTTTTATTTTTTTTTTCTTCTGAAAATTTTATTGGGGGAAAACTACAAAACATTTACAGTACAATGTTTACAGTTACAATTTGTAGTGAGCTGATTTCCCAAAATATATTACCACTCAAGTTGACTTATCTTGTTACATTCAAAAACCTACTCTGTCAAAGTAGTC